>SJXQ01011032.1:218591-252169 GCA_006408695.1 Aepyceros melampus | reverse complement strand
AAATTAAAAGACGCTTACTCCTTGGAAGGAAAGTTATGACCAACCTAGATAGCATATTAAAAAGCAGAGACATTACTTTGCCAAGAAAGATCTGTCTAGTTAAGGCTGTGGTTTTTCCAATGGTCATGTATGGATGTGAGCGCTGGACTGTGAAGAAAGCTGAGCACCGAAGAATTGATGCTTTTGAACTGTGGTGTTGGAGAAGACTCTTGAGAGTCCCTTGGACTGCAACGAGATCCAACCACTCCATTCTGAAGGAGATCAACCCTGGGATTTCTTTGGAAGGAATGATGCTAAAGCTGAAACTCCAGTACTTTGGCCACTTTATGTGAAGAGTTGACTCATTGGAAAAGACCCTGATGCTGGGAGGGATTGGGGGCAGGAGGAGAAGGGGATGACCAGGGATTAGATGGCTGGATGGCATCACGGACTCGATGGACCTGAGTCTGAGTGAACTCTGGGAGTTGGTGATGGACAGGGAGGCCTGGCATGCTGCGATTCATGGGGTCGCAAAGAGTCGGACACGACTGAGCGACTGAACTGAACCAGAGGTGGGGCCTGATTGGCTTAAGCCGTCAGCCCCTGCTCCATCCTGCTGGTAAGTGATTGGTTCAGGGCAGGGCACATGACCCAGCTCAGGCCAATGAAAAGGGAGATGCTTGCTGGGCTTTCTGGGAAAAGGATTCACCTCTCCCCTCTGAGGGTCTTCCATGGTGGCTCCAATGGTAAAAGACTCTGCCTGCGATGCAGGAGACCTGGGTTTGATCCCTGGGTGGGGAAGATCCCCAGGAGGAGGAAGTGGCTGGAGAGTTCCACAGAGGAGCCTGGCACGCTACAGTCCATGGGGTCACAAAGACTCTGACACAAATGAGCAACTAACACTTCTCACATTCCCCGCTCTGAGAGAGCTCCCAGAAGGGTGTTCTGGCTCTGTGGAGTGAGGGGGTGAGGAGTCAGAGGCAAAGATGACACTGGGGGAGAGAATGTCAGAGAAATGGAGCCTGACTGGACCTACCTTATGGGTCTCAGTTCTCTGAGCCAGCAAGCTCCCACGTTTGTTTAACCCATTTATTGTGCCTGTCAGTGCAGGAGCCATAAGAGACATGGGTTCAATCCCTGTGTCAGGAGGATCTCCTGGAGAAGGGAATGGCAACCCACTCCAGAATTCTTGCCTGGAGAATCCCATGGACAGAGGAGCCTGGCAGGCTGCAGTCCATGGGGTCAAAAAGAGTCAGACACAACTGAAGTGACTTCGTACATTGTTACCTTCAAGTGAAAAGTTCCTACCTGAAGCGGGGCATTTCTGGAGGAAAGACTTGTATAGAACTGAAAAGGGGTGCCACAACCTGGGGTAGGGTGGAGATGGCCAGATCCCATTTCTCTTTGATTCCATCTCCATGAATAGTACTTAGGAGTCAAGATTTTTCCCCAGAAAATATCCCCTACCCCTATCACTGCCCTATGTGTGATGGACAGGGAAGCCTGGTGTGCTGTTGTCCATGGGGTTGCAAAGAGTCAGACATGACTCGGCGACTGAACAACTATGTCACTGCCCTAGCTCCTGCTCAGGGAGCCCAGGTGTCAGGAGTCCTGGGTTCCATCCTAAGCCAGCCAGTTGCCTGACTGTGGGGCTATGTGTGAATCATACTCCCTCTCTGATCCTCCATTTGTGATTCACCCACCAGCCCCTAGACTGAGGTCTGGGGTGATGTCCAAGCAGCCCGAGAACCCAGGGCAACCCTAGCCAGAGCAGGTATCAGCTGGCTTGTTGATCAATTGGTATGGGAGCTGTACCTTCCAGCTCTAACCTCCTATGTAAGGGACTAGTTGCTCCTCTGTTCACCCAAAATGCCTCCTGGAGACCCTAGCCCCATCTTACAGCAGCAGAAAGAGATTTCACTGGGAGAGATTCAGCATGCAACCTGCATGGTTCAGCTCACACAGAACCTCTAGTGCTATTGAAGGCTCACTGAAACACAGTTCATCTGTAGAGTGAGAAAAGAAATTCCCCAAAAGCTCAACCCTTTACTTTCCAGTTCAGCTGACCTGGGGCAGTGAAGCTCTAAGACTCTTTCCTCAGTCTGCTCATTGCAGGCAATGAGAAAGAGCCTATGCTTTGACGAGAGTCAAAGAGTGAAATAAATCAATGAAATGGGTTGCGGGGAGGTGGTGGGGGATTGGTTTCGGGATGGGTGGAGGATCAGTCTAGGTTTATTCCTTTGCTGGGTGACATGGGTTGCATTCAGAGTGTACGACATGTGTCTGTATTCACAGGCAGGCTCAGAGAAGGCGGGGTGGAGGGAATCATCTCCCAGGAAGAAAAGCTACAACTCAAAGAGCGCTGAAGAGGAGTCAGGGGTTCGGTGGGGCCACATGTGTGTGGCCCTTATGTGAGATGTGAGGGTGGGGTGGCCATGAAAATGGTAGAGGAAAAGGAGGAAGTAGCAGATGATGGTGTGAATTCCANGTGGAGGGAATCATCTCCCAGGAAGAAAAGCTACAACTCAAAGAGCGCTGAAGAGGAGTCAGGGGTTCGGTGGGGCCACATGTGTGTGGCCCTTATGTGAGATGTGAGGGTGGGGTGGCCATGAAAATGGTAGAGGAAAAGGAGGAAGTAGCAGATGATGGTGTGAATTCCAAGATAAGTGTCTTGAGCTTCATCCTGTGAGCACTGTACCCCACCACACACACACACACACACACACACACACACACACACACACACAAAATACACTTGCCAGAGGAATTTTTCAGGTGTGCCTAGCAGTACCAGAAGCCATAATATAGGCGTAGGACATCTTCCCTCTGTTTCAGTTTTACTCCAATACATGAGAAATGCCATTGTTTTGTATTTTGTACCTTTTTAACATTTATTTATGTGGCAGCATTGCATCTTAGTTGCGGCACACAGGATCTTTGTTGCGTCTTGCAGGATCTTTCATTGCAGTACATGGACTCTCTAGTTGTGGTATGCGGGCTCAGTATTTGTGGCACAGGGGCTCCAGAGCACTCAGACTTATTGATAGTTGCTCTGCAACATGTGGGACCTCAATTCCCTAACCAGGGATTGAACTCACATCCCCTGCATTACAAGGAGAATTCTTAACCACTGGACCACCAGGGAAGTCCTTACATTTTGTATTAAAATAATCATGGGTATAATATAGATAGCAAAATACGCATATTTTTGAAATATTAAATTGGAGAATTCAAAGAACCTCTTACCCTCATTTTGGGTCTTGATAAGCACTGTCTGCATTCAGACCTTTTGATAACCTGGTGTTCCCATGTCATGCTAATTAGCAAGAAACTTCCAATTCCTGCTTCTCTGGGGCAGGCTGGAGGGTGGGGCGGGGCTGTTGGAGGGATCTGTCCATGGTGCTGAATCGGGATTAAATCATTTCACCAGGTAAGTTCAGGTCTTTAAGTGTCTGATCTATCTCTATCTTGTGGAAGGGGATGAAGAGGGCAGGCTCAGATCTCAAGAAGCTGAGCAACCCTAAGGGCTGGGGAATGAATATTCCTTACTACTTACCCTTCAGTTCAGGAGACAGAATCCTCAGGGCAAGGTAGTGATGGAGGTTAAGGAGGAAAGTTGGAGAACAATATTAGAGCAATTGTGTGTGGCATTCACAGACTTCAGGGTAAATGTTTTGTTGAGTTTGGAGACTTTTTTCAACTTCCTAAGAACCATCCTGGGTTCTTGAAAAACTAAGAAACCCAAAGTTGTGTGTGTGTGTGTGTCTGTGTGTGTGTCTGTGTCTGCATATGTGTGTACATGCATGGGTATGTATCTGACTGACTGCATGTGATAGATTCTCTGAGATGATACCTCTCTCATATTAAATAATTGGCACCTCATAAGTCAGTTATTCAAGAGGGAAAATCTAGGGCAAATGTTTAGCTGAAATTTTATCCCAGTTTAAAAATGTAATCATCCCATGATAATTTTTAAATGTATGAAAATAGCAAATCACTATGCTGTATAACAGGAACTAACATAGTGTTGTAGGCCAATTACACTTCAAAAACAAACAAACAAACTCATAGGAAAAGAGATCAGATTTGTGTTACCAGAGGCACGAGGTGAGGTGAGGGGGGACTGGATGAAGGCAGTCAAAAGTTACAAACTTCCAGTTATAAGATGAATAAATACTAAGGATGTAATGTACAGTATGATAAATATAACACTGCTGTATGTTAAGAAAATAAATCCTAAGTTCTCATCACAAGGAAACATTTTTTTCTTTGTTAACTCTGTATCTAATGAGATGATGAATGTTCACTAAACATCATGATAATCATTTCATGATATATACAAGTCATTATCCTGTACACTTTAAACTGATACAGTGTTGCATGTCAACTATATCTCAATAGAACTGGAAGAAATTTTAATAAAAAAAATTAATTATTTACATGTGTTAAATTTAAACACATCTAATTTTAACATTCTGAGTTTTTTCAGCTTCACCCATACATAGCTTTTTGGTCATAGCAACCAGGTAGACATGCTAAAAAAATAAATCTCTGTCATCCCTGAGAGAAGGGTTCCCCTCTTGGTGGGTGTGGTAGGGAAAGCCTACAAGGATTTCATAACCCCAGGAAGCTGGAAAACCCACAGCTCAGGGCATCCTTCCTTCTGGCAGGCACTATCCATGGTCCTACTTCCTGTCCAGTCCATCAGGACTGCAGGGAAGGTCCCCTCCCTCTAGCCCTTTAGTCTTCAGCTGCTCTGCCCCTCAATCTTGCTAGGCCTTCGACTCCTGGGAAACTCCAGCCTGGAGATGTGGTGCTGATCAACTCTGACAGGTGGTCAGAGCCTCAGCTTCAGACATCAGGGTTGGAGTTTGGGCACCACTCACCCACTGGGGAATTTGGGGGGATGTTGTTTCACCTGCTGCATCTTGTTTGATATCAATGCTGACTCCAGTGCGTGCCCAGGGTGTCTGCATATGGTCAATGCCCTGTCACCCCCCCCCCATCTCTCTAACATCACACCCATTGTTTATACATATGACAGTCATTTGATCATCATTGACATTGACATTTCTTCCTCGTTGATCTAATGACTTTAAATCTGCCTTCGTTATTTTAATCAATTTAGCCATCATTAGCGCATGAATTGTCCCTACTAATATAATTTCTGTTAACCAGATAAAAAATAATTCCTGCTATAATCAGCACAATAAGTATGTGTTAACTATATTTCTCTGCCTGTGTGACCTGAGTTTCTGTGCTTTTTCAGGCTTCTGTCAACTTGGACAAACCCACTTGCTCCTCTACTTGACAAGGCTCTCCTCTTCCGGTATCCACAGTCGCTGAGATGGATTCTGCATCCCTTCTGAAGAACACAATAATCTGTAGCTTTACAGCTACTTGCTCTGCTTATGTGGCCACTCTACTTATCATGTATTGAAAACGTATTCTGGGTCAGGTGTGGTGCCAAGCACTTTGCCAAGGTTATCCCTAAGAAAGAGGCACCATTCTTATCTCCATGTTACAGACGTGGGAACAGGTTTAGAACGGTTGAATGACTAGTGCAGAGTCCCTCCATATGATGAGTAGATGAGCAGGCCTTTGATGTCAGATCTTTCTGATTCTAGAGCCTACACTTTCTGCTTGCATTTTGCATCATTGAAAGGAAATAGTCACTCCCTCCAGATACCCCTTCTCCTCCTCTTTGCCCTCTTCTTCCTCGCCTCCTCTTCCCTTCACCCCTTTCTGTTCCTCCCCACCTGTTTGTAAATCACCACTTTCTCCCTTCCCCTTCAGCTTTTGCCTACAGCCCAGCCCTGCCAAGATCCCTTTCAACAGGCACCCTGAGATTTGATGTTCCACGTCACTTGCTGTTATAGCAAGAGGGAAATGGCTTCAGAGACAACCTCACCTGATGGGGAGGAAATCCAGATTTAAACCCCTTCCCTGGCTCCAGGGCCACCTGGGAAACCACATGGGTTTCCCTTCACTCCTTCTACAGATTAGTGTGGAACTAGCTCTATCCTCAGCATCACCTTGCTGCAGACGTGGGAGTGATGGTAACGCTGACCCTCAGGTTACTTTCACACAACTGTGTCAAGGAGCTTCTGGGCACCAAGCAATTCTCATAGCACCCTAGGAAGAAGAGCATTGTACCCCTTAAATGAGGAAACTGAGGCTCAAAGTGATTTTTGGAAGCTGAAGGATTCTAGAGGTCATTAATCTTCTATTTGACAGATAAAGAAACTGAAACGCAGAGAGGGTCACCAGCAAGAAAGAGGCAAAACCAGCATCTGATCCCAGAGTCTCTAATCTTCAGGTCAGCGTCTATACAAAATGGCAGGCACAACCTGTGAGTCTGTCCAAGTGTTTGTGGTTTTTTGTTTGACTGGTTTGGGTTTTAGTTTCATCATGATTTCCATCCTTCCTGGTCTTCTGAGAAGTTGGGGGTGGTTGGGGGCAGATCTGTGTGGATTCAGACTTAGGAGTCTGACATCTGCCACCAATTCACTGTGTGACCTTGGGCAGCCTCTTCTTTGCCTCTGTGCTCCTCGGTTTCCTTATGTGTATGACAGAACCAGGTCGCTGAGTTTGAGTTCCCCAGGTATTCTGGATGTACTCAGAGCATCCTGTTCCTCCAGGGGTTTCAAAATTGGACATGGTCTTCATGACCTCTTGGCTTGGCAGCAGCTGCTTCACTTCCCCATCAATGATTTTATTTCATCCTGCTGGAAACTCAGCTCCATGCACTTGGGCTGAATAAGTTGATTTGTAGAAATTAACATTTCCTGGGGCTGTTCACATCAGAAGTAGCAAGTCGTTGATCTGAGTACTTCTGAATGGGCTCGGGAGTCCAGCTGGGACAAATTCATCCCTCCAATGTGACATCTGCTAGACGGTGACATTGAATTATGTCACATTATAATAGCATCTCCCCAGGTTCCCAGAACCTTTATTTAACTGAAGTCGGAATCTCCCACCAAGAGATCCACGCCCCTCAATGAGGACTTTTCCCGGTGGGCAGCTTCCTGGGAACTGATTGCAGTGGCGTTATAGAGAACAGAAGGGGTATTGATGGCAGAGGGAGGGGCCTCAGGACCCTCAGGGGAACAGGGAGCAGAGATAGACCCCCTGACGGGAGAGGAAACGGTGGGGATAGAGGGGGCCACACTGATGGATAATTCACTTCACAAGGTCTCTCATCCAGGGTAGGTGGCTTCAAGATTCATGTCCATCATTTACCCAGTTTCTTTCTCACGCCCTCCCTCAGCAAACTTCTTGGCCGGTGATGGGCCGGGTAATGTGACAGGTGAAGGAGGCACAGGGGTGATGAAGAGCTTGCCTTTACCCTTGTGGGGCTGACAGTCTGGTAACAGAGGCTGGAAACAGAGGCTCTGCCTCAAGAAGTACAATAAGAGACCCCAGGGAGCAGAAGGAGGGAACACTGAACTTTCTTGTGGGGCAGGTAGGGCAGGCATGGGTCTTAGGGTGGGGGCTCCCAACTGGACGCTGAGGCAAGGTCCCTAGTGCCAGTGGTCCATCTGGGGGTGAGCCCCGGGAGCACGCGTGAGGACATGGAGAGGCTGAGCAGGGCAGGGAGGAGGGCCAGGGCGCCTGGGTTCATGAGCGGGCTCAGTCCTGCTGGGGACCCTCTGAGGAAAGAATAAAAGAAATGCAGTCACTTGGGTAGGAAGCTGTCAGCAGGCCCAGAAATTTCTGTAGCTGCAGGAGAATTCAGAAAGTCGGGAGGGGGGGGTGTGGTGAGGTGGGAGACCAATAGCATCTGCTATGGCTTCTTCGAAAAGCTGACATTTGAGCTGGATTTGAAGCGTGACTAGGAGTTTTGCAGCTGGAGTAGGCGTAGGGAGCGGCTAATCCAGGCGACTTGAAGAGTATATGGATGGGAATATGTTAATCATTCAGTCGTGTCCAACACCTTGTGAACCCATGCACTATAGCCGGCCAGGCTCCTCAGTCCATGGAATTCTTCAGGCAAGAATATTGGAGCAGGTAGCCATTCCCTTCTCCAGGGGATCTTCCCCACCCAGGGATTGAACCCAGCTCTCCTGCAATACAGGCAAGTTCTTTACCATCTGAGCCACCAAAGTGGCTTAAAGGGCCAGAGGGTTTCAAGAAAATAATTTATTTTAAAATTAATTATGGGGGAGATTTGAGCAGCCTTTATGCAGGGAAGCCGTAGGTAGTAGAGTTGGGGAAGTTGACAAATGTGAGAGACAGAAAAAGACTCAATAGGGACAAGCCCTGGAAAATGCAGAAAGGAATGGATCCAGGGGATGGGAAGGCATGCTTTCCACCAGAAGAGAATATTTTCTGTTCCTGAGTTGATTAAGAAGGCCTTTCCTGAGCTGAGGGAAATAGGTTTAGCTGTAGGAGCAGAGGGAGTACCCAGAAACTCAGTTACCTGTTGAGAGCAAAGGAGTTGATGATTGGGATGGGCGAGGGCTTGTGAAGGTGGAGGACTTGAATAGTCCTTGAAGGTAGGGGAATAGAGCAGACTACGGGAAGGCCAGAAGAAGGATGGACAGTGCTGGAGCCAGCTTATGTTGGCACTTACTCCCTGGCAGTGTTGCCAGTACTCATTGAGTACAGTTTTCTTGATGGTTTCCTGGCAGCTCAGAACAAAAGTTGAGAAAGCAGATGGCTGCATTGGAAAATGGCTGGGATTTGGCAGGGCGGGGTGGCAAGAAGAGAATGCCAGCCCTCTGCAGGCACACAGGATTCAAGGCAAGGGGACAGGACTTACTGGCTTCCTATCTCCTTTGCTGTCCTTGAACCAAAAAGAATGGGTGACAATGGACTGTCATTCAAGTTCCGCAGCCCACTTTCTGTGTGACCCTAGGCAAATCATTTCCCTTCTTTTGGACCTCTATTTCTATATGTTACTTCAGGACTCTCAACCTCAGCCCTACTGGCATTTAGGGGCAGATAACTCCTTACTGTGGGGAACTGTCCTGAACATTATGGGATGTTAGCAGCATCCTTGGCCTCTATCCACTGGAGGCCAGTAGCAGAAACACACACCCATTGTGACAACCAAATGTCTTCTCAGAAGCAAAACTGCCCCAATTGAGAACCACTGTCCTAATTGGAATAAGAAGACCTATCCAGTCACACCATGTGAAACAAGGGTCCCAGGAGGAACACACAAAATAACGGGAGCTGAAGCCGGCAGAAAACCTTTGACAGCTGATTAGAGATGTATGAGTAGTTATTTATCACAACCGCTGCTCCATTTTCCCATGTAAAATACATGGCTCAAAGCCTGCACGGGGTCTACAACCCAGGCGCTCTGCTTCCAAGAGCCAGGCTCTTTCCAGACTACCAGTTTTGTGAAATCCTATCCTTTGGCAAGACGTCCTTAGAGGATCCTACATCCTGTCCTTGTACAGTGGCTGGTTGTTCAAGATGGATCTGAAAGAGGCAGAGGTGAGAAGAGAGGCCAAGATAGGAACAGAAAGGAGGGACTTCCCTGGTGGTCCAGGCGTTAAGACTCCACGCTCCCAATGCAGGGGATTTGACCCCTGGTCAGGAGCTAGATACCACATGCTGCAACTAAGACCCAGCACGACCAAATTTTAAAAAAAGAAAAAAATTTAAGAGCAAAAGGGAACTCAAATCTCCCAAAGGTTGACATGAAGAGAGCAAAGGAAACCAGGGTGGAGTGTACTTGAGTCAGGGTCTGTTCAGGAGGAAGAGACCACACCAGTCATTTGAACATGGAAAATTTACTGTAAATAAGTGTTAATTAGAAAAAAGGGTTATCTACTAAAAGGAGTAAAAAGGATACTAAAGAGCAGAGAACAGCAAATGTAGGGAAATTTTACTACCTCTAGCAATGTCCGCGAGTGTGGCTGAAGCTGGTCTGGAAGAGTGGCTGCTGGGTGAGGAAGGCATCGCCATGGAGTTGGTCCCCAGTGGCTGCTCAGGTCAGTGCCACCAGGCAGCTCCCACACTGAAGGAGGTCTGAACCCAGAAAAGCGTCTTTTCAGGCTATCGCCTGGCAACATCCCTCCAGTGCCCTCTATTGACAGATATTGGTATTGCAGCAGCTGGCAGAAAAATGTTAACAGGGTCCAGCTCCAGCATCACAAAGGAGAGCAAAGAAGGGTAGACGTGGAGCTGAGCGAACATGAAGTGACAGCTGCCGGAGTCCTTACCGTGGGCCAACCGGCTTCCACAAAACCTCCCATGCACTCTGGAACTCCCACTCTGGTAACCGCTCTGTTACCGCCTCACAGGGCACGGTTATCCCCTGTACAAACACAGAGGTCCTCACACCTGCCTCGACGTGAGATCTATAGCTCCAGTGTCAGTGTCTCCATCGCTGGCTATGTGAATGACTCCTCAAATACAGCACAGTCACACTGAACATTCTGTTTCCTACAGACTAAATTGTACGTTAACCTCCAATGACATATACAGATAATAATAGGAAGGAGAGAAGAGAAGACAATGGTTAACATATGGACATAAACTTATAACGAACAGAGCTACTCTGGCCCTCATTTCTGTAACTAGTCGAGCTATAAATTATGTTAACATCTATTGCTATCTGTTCCACGTTCCCTCCCCCCCTCAGCCAGAACCTCAGCTAGTTGGAGTTTTGGTTTAGTTTGTTTTTTTTTAAAGGAAGAGTGAATCAAAACTTCATTCTTGAATGGTATGACACCTCAATTATTCTGCTTTTTTGTGTTGCTAAAGTTTTTCGGTTATGTTTACAGTTGGATGTGGAAGTATTAAGAGGTGCCCCAGACAATCCTTGAGTTCTATATATAGTCCTCTGTACTCTCACTGTGTAGCAGCAACCCAGTTTCCCCTTGGAAAAGACCCTGATGCTGGGAAGGATTGAAAGCAGGAGGAGACGGAGATGACAGAGGATGAGATGGTTGGATGGCATCACCAACTAGATGGACATGAGTTTGAGCAAGCTCCAGGAGCTGGTGATGGACAGGGAAGCCTGGCATGCTGCAGTCCTTGGGGTCACAAAGAGTCAGACATGACTGAGTGGCTGAACTGAATCAGGATCAATCCTTCTGTCCAGTAGAGTAACCTTTTTTTTGGCTTTGGTGTTTGTTCAATGACACAAAGATCTCAAATAGCTACGTGGCAGTCTCCTCCTT
Organism: Aepyceros melampus; assembly: GCA_006408695.1. Classification (NCBI taxonomy): domain Eukaryota; kingdom Metazoa; phylum Chordata; class Mammalia; order Artiodactyla; family Bovidae; genus Aepyceros; species Aepyceros melampus. Next base: position 241,049 of record SJXQ01011032.1, on the reverse strand, counting down.
CTGTTCACTGGAACCATCATGGTATCCTCTGGTATGCTCTCTCAGGAAAAAAGATCTCCAAGCTGGAAGAGCTCAACTTTGCTACAACAAGAAGCAACAGTTCTGCAAGTGTGTGAGAATGAGAGTGAGAAGTGCCAGTCATTCTTTACTGCTTCTCAGCTCCAAGTCCCCCGTTCAGGGCCTGCTCGTGATACTGGAATAGTTACCCTTACAAGCATGATGTTGATCATTGTCAATAGACGGCACTGGTAGTACACAGGACACGCTATCTGATTTCACTGCCCTCTGCTGCTTCTTGCTCTACAGCACCAGGTTGGGGGCAGGACACTTAGGAGGCCACACCCCTCGTGGTATAAGCAGCAACTGCACAGCTGGCTTCACAAAGGAAAGGTTGATGGGAGCCCCAGCTCATTTCCAAGAATGTTCCCAGTCCTCCCTAATCCTAAACCTAATCCCAATTCTGTGGGAAACTTCCTAGCAGCCAGTTCTTCAGCGGGCTTCTCAGCGAGTTCAACAGCAGTTACCCACAGGCAACTTCAGAAATTCATCAGCACCCCAGCAGGCCACTCTCTGCCCACTAACCTTGGCCTGCTTGCAAAGCCAGATTGCCTCTGCCCTGGGCAACCCAGTGAACTTTTCTGACATCCAATGGGCTGCATCCACGCTCTGTCCAAGGGTCTGAATTCCACCCTTGGGGAGGATCCTCCCTCCCTCTCAAGTTTTATTCTTTGCATACTCTCCTTCCAGCTTAGTGGTATTCTTTAGAGTTCTTTCTTGTTCCCCTTTAGTCAATTTAATGTAGTTTCCGTCTCCTGGTAGGACCTTGGCTGACACAGAACACTCCCATTTCCACACCTTGATTAATGGACCCATGTATTCTAATGATGAAGGAGGCAGCCTTATACAATGGTGTCTGATTCAAAGCATATATTACATCCTTTCAGGATTTGTCTGCCAACTGGTGCCCTACCTGAGCCTTCAATATGTCATTCCACCTTTCAATTAGGCCATTCACTTCCAGGTGATGAGTTATATTGTAAAAACTAATGAATTTCATGAGGATGTGCCTACTGCTCCACTTTCTTTGTTACAGAATGAATTCTTTGAGAAGAGTCAATTCTGGGTAGAATACCATGATGGTGGTAAGCTGTAAGTACTTGGATGATGGTGTGGACAAAAGCATTACAGACAGAGACAGCATATTTATATCCAGGAAAAAATATATATTTTCCAATAAGGAAGTATCTCTGTGCTGTAGATGATAGAGGAGATAAAACGAAATCAACTTGCCACCAGGTAAACAGCTGGCGTATCCAGGGAAAGTGCCATATCATAGGCTTATGCTGGTCTTTTCTCCTTAAAGACTGAGCACCCAGCAATGGCGATATCCAAGGCAGACACTGTTGTTGTTCAGTCCCCCAGCTGTGCCCGACTCTTTGCGATGCCGTGGACTGCAGCACGCCAGGCTTCCCTGTCCTTCACTATCTCCCAGAGTTTGCCCCAACTCATGCCCATTGAGATAATGATTCCATCCAACCATTTCATCCTCTGTCGCTCGCTTCTCCTCCTGCCCTCAGTCTTTCCCAGCCTCAGGGTCTTTTCCAATGAGTCAGCTCTTCATATCAGGTGATCTGAGTATTACAGCTTCAGCTTCTGCATCAGTCCTTCCAATGAATATTCAGGGTTGATTTCCTTTAGGATGGACTGGTTTGACCGCATTCTGTCCAAGGGCCTCTCAAAAGTCTTCTCCAACACCACAGTACAAAAGCATCAATTCTTCAGTGCTAAGCCTTCTTTGTAGTCTAATTCTCACATCCGTACATGACCACTGGAAAAACCACAACTTTGACTATATGGACCTTTGTTGGCATTAGTAAGGGGAAATTCCTGTTTTTGAGCCCATGCATGTCCTCCATTCCTGCCACTAAGGACACTTTATTCACAGTACCACTGGACAGGAACAGGGACAGCTAGGTAAGCAGGGTAACTGATAACCATGAAGCATGACATACTGTTCCTTTGATAATTGAAAGCCTCCAGGACAGCAGATGCCCATCGATGAGCATTCATGTGGGACACAAATCTTCACAGTCTGTACCCATCCTGAAGAGTCCATCCTTGTACGTCTTCCCCAGAATTCCTTGTCACCAATTTTCCAATTTCATTCCTTCCAAGTCCCTGACCATCCAGCCAAACCATACCATTAACAACTGCTCATAAATCTGTTTAGATTCCTACTTCTGGCCATGTCTGATCCGCAAACAGACACCCAAATATACTGCTTAAAGTTCTACCCACTGAAAAGATTTTCCTTTGCCACTCTCCTTCAGGGGCACCCCCTGGTGTCTTTAATGCTGCAGTCTTCTATGTGGAGGTGGTACTGTCATATCATGGAGCAGCACCTGTACACCAGGCTTGAGTCTGTATTTCTCAGCTAACTGGCCATAAGGCACTCCCCGAAAAGCCATCAGCAAGATTTGAGCAAGAGGAGGCAATGAAGCAGGAGTCTGAATCATTGATTCAGACAGCTTACTCATATCTCCCAGACTTGCCCAAGCGTGGTCTCTTTTACACCACTTCTATCTGATGATAGATTGCTGCTGCACAAAGTTAAATTTATGGCTAGCTGTATCAGGAGAATCCTAAATGGGGGTCTCAGGCAGCGTGGTCAGTAGAAAACTAGAAACTGTTTCTCAAAAAGTGTTTTACGCAAAAGAGGGCATAGATTTACTCTAAAAGCCTAAAGGGGATGTCCCTGGTGGTACAGAGGATAAGAATCCATATGCCATTGCAGGGGAAATGAGTTCAGTCCCTGGGCTGGGAAGATTCCTCATGCTGCGGAGCAGCTAAGCCCGAGTGCCACAACTGCTGAGCCTGAGCTCTTGGGCCCACAGGCTGCAACTATTGAGCTCACGGGCTGCAACTACTGAAGCCCATGTGCCTCGAGCCTGTGCTCCACAGCAAGAAAAGCCACTGCAGTGAGACACCCATGCACTGCAACGAAGAGTAGCCCCCACTTGCCACAACTAGAGAAATCTCGCAAGCAGCAATGTGAGCCCACGGCAGCCAAAAACAAATAAATAAACATATCAATACATAAATAAAAACTACTGTGAAGATGTATTGTTGGTCTTTCCAAGTAAAGGAAAACTGATTTTTATGGTCTTCACAACTTGGTTCAGGCAAAAAGCAGTATCTAGGTCAATGGCTACATACCAAGTGCCATACTGAGTTGCTCCAGTAAAAATACTAGATTTGGGATGCCTGCTGCAGTAGGAGTTACTTCCCTGGTGGAGAAAATGAAGAACCTAGTCATTCTTCAAAACTCATCATATGTCTGCCCAGGCCAAACAGACAAGTTAAATGGAATGGGATGGCAATCATCCCCTCTATATTTCAGCCTTCCTCATTCTCTGAACTTTCCCCAGAGAGAAAGAATTGCTTTCAATTTACTATCAGGGGTAGAGAGGAAGTTCCAGGAACTTCCACTGAGCCCTGCCTTTCACAGCTTCCCTTGCTTCATGAATCAGAGACCCAAAGTGGAGACTTCTTCCAGCTGCCAAGTATGTGTACTTCAATTACACATTCTGGAATTGGGGTAGTGACCACTGGACATACCTGAGCTAAGGATCTAATGCCTGACTCCCTAAGTTTTCACTTTGGTAGGCCTCAGTGGCATTTTGCATCCCCTGTCATTTATAACTTTATTGCTGTTTCTATCTTGGGTATTCCTTTGGAAAAGGTGTATGGATTCATTACATATGCTAATGTATGGTCTATAAATTATAAGAGAAAATCAAGCATGTATCTGCTGATACTTTTTAAGTTGACCTATCTTTATACTTAGAAATGTCTCTGAATAGTAGGCTTCCCTGGTGGCTCAGATGGTAAAGACTCTGCTGCAATGCAGGATCCCTGGATTGGAAAGATCCACCGGAGAAGGAAATGGCAACCCACTCCAGTAATCTTGCCTGGAGAATTCCATGGACAGAGGAGCCTGGCAGGCTACAGTCCATGGGGTTGCAGAGAGTTAGGCATGACTGAGAAACTATCACTCACTCTGGCATTCTGAATTGTCATAAATTCAGAGCAGTATCTAATAATCTCCAAGGTCTGCGTACCTTCCTTTCCCAAGTGCTTAGCCACTCAGTCATGTCCAGCTCTTTGTGACCCTTTGAACTGTAGCCCACCAAGCTCCTCTGTCCATAGGATTTCCCAGACAAGAATATTGGAATGGGTTGTCATTCCAGGGGATCTTCCAGATCCAGGATCGAACCCACGTCTCCTGTGTCTCCTGCACTGCAGGCAGATTCTTTACCCACTAAACCATGGGGGAAGCCCCTTCCCAAGTGCATTTGTCTAGTAAATGGCCACAGAGCCCTCTGGTGAAGCTTGGAGGAAGATTTATGGTACATATTCAGAGCACTGCTGCAAGGAAGCTTCTTCCAAGGGCCTGGCCTCCTCTTCAGTCACGGGGCTCTAATCTGTCTCTAAACTGATGAAAGGCCACCACTCTCCAGTGTGGTGAGTCAACTCAGACTTAGGCCACCAGTCTCAGAGGTCGATGGGCTGGTTTTCTTCTGTTATGTAAATCAAGCGATATTCTAGTAGCCTGTCCACCTGGCTCATTTCTAGGGCTGCACTGATCAATTCAGTTCAGTTCAGTTCAGTCACTCAGTCATGTCTGGCTCTTTGCGATCCCATGAACTGCAGCACGCCAGGCCTCCCTGTCCATCACCAACTCCCGGAGTTCACCCAAACCCATGTCCATTGAATCTGTGACGCCATCCAACCATCTCATCCTCTGTCATCCCCTTCTCCTCTCTTCCAATGAATCAGCTCTTTGCATCAGGTGGCCAAAGTATTGGAGTTTCAGCTTCAATTTCAGTCCTTCCAATGAACAATTAGTTACTACTAATTGATCTCTATTAGCCAAGGCATTCTGATTACTGCTACATTCCTGCTGCCATTTATGGTAAATGCACTCACCTTGTCTTTGGCTGTTAAGTACTTAAGTACCATCTACCACTCCAGGACCATACCATCCCCGTGAAATCAGGCAGCCCATCTGAATACAGCATTGTAACGCCTGGTCTACAAAGATGAACAGCCACAGAGTATCTTAAGGATGTAAGTTCTCACCTCATTAATATGCCTTTCAAAGACTTATTTAGGAAAGTGTGTTTTGGAATGTTCATGGAACATAGGTTAGGGGTGGCTGTGCAGGTCACATATGATAAATCCACTACAAAATCCTGTATCCTTAAGCCTTTGGATCAGAGGAAAACATAGGCAGAACACTCTTTGATATAAATTGCAGCAATATCTATTTCAATCTGTCTCCCAGAGTAATGGAAATAAAAACAAAAATAAACAAACAGAACCTAATTAAACTCAAAAGCTTTTGCACGCAAAGGAAACCACAGACAAAACAAAAAGACAACCCACAGAATGGGAGAAAATATTTGCAAATGAAGCGACTGACAGAGGATTAGTTTCCAAAATTTACAAACAGCTCATGTGGCTCAATACCCAAAAAACAAAAAACCCAATCAAAAAAATAGGCAGACAACCTAAATAAACGTCTCCAAAGAAGACATACAGATGGCCAAGAGGCACGTGAAAAGATGCTCAACATCACTATTAGAGAAAGCAAATCAAAACTACAGTGAGATGTCATCTGGTGTCAGTCAGAATGGCCATCAGCAAAAAATCTACAGACAATAAATGCTGGAGAGGGTATGGAGAAAAGGGAACCCTCCTACACTGTTGGTGGGAATGTAAATTGGTGCAGTCACTATGCAGAACAGCGTGAAGGTTCCTTTAACAATAGAGCTAACATATGATCCGGCCATCCCGTTCCTGGGCATATAGTTAGAGAAAATGCGGTTCAAAGGGATCCATGCACCCCATGTTCATTGCAGCACTGTGTATAATAGCCAATACATGGAAGCAACCTAAAGGGCCACCAGCAGATGAACAGGTGAAAAAGAGGTGGTGCATATACATACAATGGAATATTACTCCACCGTTAAAAAGAATGAAATAATGCCATTTGCAGCAACATGAGTGGGTCTGGAGGTTATCATACCAAGTGAAATCATACAGAGAAAGACAAATATCATTTATTATATGATATCACATATGTGAATCTAAAAATAATGATATAAATGAATTTGTTTACAAAATAGAAACAGACACACAGACTTAAAGAATGAACTTATGGTTACCAGAGGGGAAGGGTGGGGTGGGGATAGACTGAGAGTTTGGGATTGGCATGTACACAGTGCTATATTTAAAATGGATAACAAAAAAGGATCTCCTGTAAAAAATTTAAAATAAATAAAATAGATTACCCTTTTTAAAAAAGCCTTTGGAGTCTTTCTTCCAAATTATTCCTTGGAAGCTCTAGTCTCTCCACTCTTCAAATGTAGCCACTTTCAAGTCCAAGTTTCAGGCAACCAACTAAAATGTTACAGCCACCTGCAGCTGCACAAGCTGACACCCTAAATCTCAACTCTACATCCGTGAATTCAGAATGATTTAGTATTCTTCCCCACCCTTAGAATCAACTCCTGTGTACGTTCCCCAGGATTGTGTCAAATCTTGGCCGCCTCTGTTGTATAAACGATCTCCCCCTGGATCACAGTGCGTACCTGATCCCTTGGAGCACGTTGAGATTTGACCTTTGTGATGGATCTAATGCCAACAAAGGATGCATATGGTATGTCTTCAGGAGAATGGTCATCCTTTTTCAAGGTATCTGTCCCATATCACAGGGTTTTCAAACAAAGGAAAACTAGTCTGTTCAGATACAAGAGGGAAAGTCCTTTCCATTGGTAAAGGGAGCCTCAGAGTGACTCTCCATTTCATCCGAGTCCAACCAGATGTCTCTACCGGATGTTTCAGGATCCCATTCTTTCCTAACTTATGTTCAAGCTCTCATGTGAGAAACTTGGCAATGCTTTAAATCTCACTGACATTTAAATTCCGTGACCCACACCATTAAATTTTATATTTTCTTTTCAGCAATATCAGCCCTGTGGCTACATGAAATAAGATTTTTTTTAAAGATGCCGTGGAAGCTCTGTGGTTCTCAAACCATGATTTGAGCTGAGAATTAAATGACCTGAACTTATTTTCTTTCAAGTAAGTGCTCCAGTGCCTTCAAGAATCCATCCCACAGCACAGTCTTTGCAGTCATAATTACTGACATGATGGTCAAATGCAGTAGTCAGTTGGGCTCCCCAGACATTTGCTTCAGTTGGCATTCCATCAAAATCCATCACAGGTGATCACATAATTATGATGCCACTACGCTGCTGATTACTAGCATCCTAAGTCCCATTGGCATGGTGCTTAGCGCTATGCTCAAGCCCAAGGGCATAATGAAGCCAATCAAAATTCCACCATTGAAGGTCTGTCTCCTGGGACCACCCCTGCTCCCAATTCTAATCAGTTAGAACCCAGTCAAGAGACAGAGTTCAGAACCCATAAACTGAGCATGAAAAATTTTAATATAAAGAATTATTAACTAGCATAGGGTAGTTAATTACCAACAGGGGTGGAAAAGGACTCTGCTGCTGCTGCTGCTGCTGCTGCTATGTCACTTCAGTCGTGTCCGACTGTGTGCGACCCCATAGATGGCAGCCCACCAGGCTCCCCCATCCCTGGGATTCTCCAGGCAAGAACACTGGAATGGGCTGCCATTTCCTTCTCCAATGCATGAAAGTGAAAAGTGAAAGTGAAGTCACTCAGTCAGGTCTGACTCTTAGCGACCCCATGGACCGCAGCCCACCAGTCTCCTCCATCCATGGGATTGTCCAGGCAAGAGTACTGGAGTGGGGTGCCATTGCCTTCTCCAAAAAGAGAACTCTAAAGGACCTGAAAAAGCAGCAAGAAAGAAAGACCCGGAAGAGCAACTTCCCGGTGGTCCAGTGGTTAAGATCTTTGCCTTCCATCGCAGGGGGTGCAGGTTTGATCCCTGGTTGGGGAGTTAAGATCCCACATGGCAAAAACCCAAAATGTGAAACAGAAGCAATGTTGTAACTAATTCAATAAAGACTTTTAAAATGACCTACATCAAAAGGAAATGTACATTTTAAAGAGAGAAATATCCAGAAGGAAAAGTGGGCTGCAGAAAAAGAAAAAAAAGTTGCTAATATATCTAGGCTGAGGGAGAGTGAATAACGATGGAACTAAAAGACAGGGAAAAGCCCTCCCTCAAGACCGAAATTCAGACCCCTTCAGGGAGGGTGTGAGGAACACAAGCACACGCAGCCTCTAGTAGCTAAGAACTTTGCCAGGGAGTATGGGCTAGAACTGGAGAGGGAAGCTTGAGGATATATCAGAGCTGGTCCACAAAAGCCACTGAGGTCGTGGCTCCTGTGCTGAGAAAAAAAAAAAAAGATGGTGGAGGATCAGAACCTGAAAGAGTAGCCCACGCCATCACCTCACAGTGTCCCTCTAGCGCCCCTACTGGCAAAGCCGAACATTGCTCCCGCTGGCAAAACAACTATTTACAGGGTCCAGCTGCAGTATCTCAAAGCAGGGCAAAAAAGGGTGGATTTGAAGCTCAGAGAAAAAAAAAATTAGGTAACAGGTATTGTGGGAGAGACAGACATGGAAGGGAGCAACGAGTCTGTCAGACAAAGAGGCTACAGAGGCCAGGGTTTCTCTGTCTTTGGCAGAGAAGGGGCAGACAGGGGCTGTAACCCTGCAGAGCAAATTCTGTCCCCAGCCCACTTCAAAAGGAGAATGCAGTCACAAAATAAACACAGCTCAACAAAGCCACATTGTTCAGCTTTCAAATGAACAGAAAATAAAATTCCTGGAAAGGTTCCCTCTTCCCACCCCTGGGAGCAAGTAGGAAGTGAGTTAGGATGCATTTCATTTTTCTTGAAGAGGCTTTCTCAATTCCTTGGTTCCTGCTGACTCAGGCCACCTCCACCATCTGCAGATTCAACAGACATTCAGACGTTCATTCAACAGCGCTGTCAGCAGGCCTACTAGGTGCCAAGCAGTGAGTCTGGGAGGCTCTTTCACTGTGGGCCTCCGTTAGGCCTGCCTACATCTTTCTGTGGCTAAGTCCATCTTGAGCGAGTGTTGAGAGGGGAGATTGATCCATGGAGGAGAGAAATTACAAGTTAACATGGTTCAGGTTCAGACTCTCCAAAGTTTCTATGAGGATTTTAAGAGCAAGGGCTTTGGGGTCAAGTGACACGGGTTCTCATTCTGTCCTGTTTCTTCTTTTTTCAACCACCCCCCCCACACACACACACACCCTGTCTTGGCTCTTGACTGTGTGACCTTAAGCAATTCACTTCAATTCTCTGAGCCTGCTTCCTCATGTATCAAATGATTTTGGCAGTATCTATCTCAGAGTTTCTGGGACGATCAGGGATAATGTCTGTATTAAGTATAATCCAAGCATAGGTGCCCAGGTCTATCACGCCAAAGCCAAACCACACCTTAGGTTTCACCAGACCCAGACAGCAGTGCTTAGGCCAGGGGCCTGGCACTACCACCAAACAATGCCAGCCCATCGTCACTGATATTGAACCATCACTGCCCCACCTAGTTCTACCTCCTTATTGGACAGATCAGCATACTGAACCCCAGAGAGGGCAGGTGATTATCCAAGGCAGCACAGCATGGTGGTGGCCAAGCCCACACTGGAACCAGGCCTCAAAGGGCGTCAAGCCACTTGACCATCTGAAAAACTAAAAGTAATGTGCTTCGGGGTATGGACTCTGCAACAAGGCAGGCTTGAGTTCAAGTCCTCTCTCTGAAATTTCCATTCATCCAACAAATATTCATTGAGTATCCGGTACAAGCCAGGCACCCATGCTAGTGCATGGGACACAGAGGGATCTGATCTACACAACCCCGGCCCTTGCACAGTCTGGAGGGCAAGACAGTGAATAAATAATCAATGAATAACCAAGTTCATCACCAGCTTCGGGAGAGTGAGGAGGGACATACAAAGGGTGAGGCTCTGAGACGACAGGTCGGTGGGCAGGGGTCCCCCTTGGGGCCATCAGGGAGGGGCTCGTGATGGGGGGCGGGTCTCTGAACTGGGACCTGAACACCAAGAAGGACCAGCCATGCAGAGGCCGGCAGAAGGCACCCAGGCAGAGAGCTTGGAGCCATGAGAAGGGAGGCCCAAGTGAGCAGAGAAGCAGGAGGGACACGCGGAGAGAAGGCAGAGCCCATCAGCAGGGCCTGTAAGGCCACCCCAGGAGCTCAGCTTCGCCCACCGAGTGGTGGGAGGCCACGGGGGCCTGAGCAGACCGGTGATGGGACCCGGTGTAGCTGCTCTAGCAGCCACTGGCCACCACTGTCAGTCACTCCAGGGCTCTGTGACCCTGGGCACGTCACTTAAACTCTCGGAGCCCCAATCTTCTCACCTCTAGAGTGGGGATGATAATGTCCCCTGCCTCACAGGTCTCCTCGGAGGCCAACAGGACCGTCCACACAGAGTAGTTGGCAACATGCCCGGGCCTTGTAAGCACTGGGCGTTGAACCATCACTGCCCCACCTAGTTCTACCTCCTTATTGGACAGATCAGCATACTGAACCCCAGAGAGGGCAGGTGATTATCCAAGGCAGCACAGCATGGTGGTGGCCAAGCCCACACTGGAACCAGGCCTCAAAGGGCGTCAAGCCACTTGACCATCTGAAAAACTAAAAGTAATGTGCTTCGGGGTATGGACTCTGCAACAAGGCAGGCTTGAGTTCAAGTCCTCTCTCTGAAATTTCCATTCATCCAACAAATATTCATTGAGTATCCGGTACAAGCCAGGCACCCATGCTAGTGCATGGGACACAGAGGGATCTGATCTACACAACCCCGGCCCTTGCACAGTCTGGAGGGCAAGACAGTGAATAAATAATCAATGAATAACCAAGTTCATCACCAGCTTCGGGAGAGTGAGGAGGGACATACAAAGGGTGAGGCTCTGAGACGACAGGTCGGTGGGCAGGGGTCCCCCTTGGGGCCATCAGGGAGGGGCTCGTGATGGGGGGCGGGTCTCTGAACTGGGACCTGAACACCAAGAAGGACCAGCCATGCAGAGGCCGGCAGAAGGCACCCAGGCAGAGAGCTTGGAGCCATGAGAAGGGAGGCCCAAGTGAGCAGAGAAGCAGGAGGGACACGCGGAGAGAAGGCAGAGCCCATCAGCAGGGCCTGTAAGGCCACCCCAGGAGCTCAGCTTGCCCACCGAGTGGTGGGAGGCTGCGGGGGCCTGAGCAGACCGGTGATGGGACCCGGTGTAGCTGCTCTAGCAGCCACTGGCCACCACTGTCAGTCACTCCAGGGCTCTGTGACCCTGGGCACGTCACTTAAACTCTCGGAGCCCCAATCTTCTCACCTCTAGAGTGGGGATGATAATGTCCCCTGCCTCACAGGTCTCCTCGGAGGCCAACAGGACCGTCCACACAGAGTAGTTGGCAACATGCCCGGGCCTTGTAAGCACTGGGCGGAGCTTTGCTCTTTCACGTCACCACGTCTAAAGCTCTCGTCCTCCACCACAGGACGTCACTTGGCCTGAACCTGTTGAAACCATAGGTCCCTCTAACCCTATGCACCATCCAGTCCCCCTGCCCTGCGAGCACCACAGCCCCTGGCTCCTTCTTCTCCCGTTTCTCAGAGGAGGCCCCGAGGCTGACTGAAGGTCAGGACCAGCCGCGGTTCCCCCGCAGGGAGGAGGCCTGTGGACCAAGGGCCTTGGACCCAGAGTCTCTGCTCCCACTGGCCCATCACAAGGCAGTTCTGCCCACATAACGACACCTTTACTTCCGCACTGGCCTCCACCCTGAGGGTGTCTATTAAGCCCCTGTCCAGTAGAGGTTGCCAGGGGAGGTCAGTAGCAGCCTGGTAACAGGGAGCAGCCAGGCCCCGCTCTCACTCAGGGCCTTGCAAATGGCCTTAGCATCCATCAAAGTCACGGCTCCATCTCCTGGGTGCCCAGGATGTATAACATGTCCCAATCAGGGCCCGGCAGAGAGGTGGTGAGAGGTAATAATTACCTTGGCAGGTTCCTACAGCCAGATTTATGATGACATAAAGAAAAAAATTTAGCTCCAGGCAGTAAATAGGCAGCTGGCCCCTCTGCACTGGTAGAGATTCTAATGACTGGAGTGGGGCAGGCGGGGCCTCTACCCCATGTCTGCTCCGCCTGCGGCCCTGGGCAGAGCCAGGCTGGCCCATTCAATTCCTTTGCTCCAGGCCACCTTTCCGAGAGGCCACAGGCTCTGACACATTTCATAGCCTTTGAAAGTCAGCGCCCAGGCCACGGATCACATTTGGCATTGCATCAAGGGATCCCCTGGTTTCCATCACCCCCCAGGCAGGCCACAGTGCAGCCACAGGCGCCGCCTTTGGAGTCTGCCTGATGCAGGTTCAAGGCTGAGCTCTGCCAGGCAAAGGCCATGACTTTGGGTGAGGAAACCGCCTTCCTGAGCCTCCGTTTCCTCATCTCTAAAATGAAGGGGTGGCCTCTACTTTGAAGGGCTGTTGTGTGGATTAAGTAAGAGACAAAGGCTTCAGGTGCTAAACGACTGGGCAATGGTAAGTACATTTACTATCCAAGCATTTCAGGATTATGATAAGAGATGGTGACTCTGGGGGCCAGCGATGTCACGGGGACCCTGCTAGTTCTTTTCAAACATTTTATCTCTAGACTTTGCAACCAATCCTGCAAGGAGGTAATGTTATGTCCCTTCTCTAGATGAAGAAACTGAGCCTGAGGTAGTTCAGGGACTCGAGCAAGGTCACCAGCTGGGGGGATGTGGGAACTTGGCTTGTTGATTCTCAAGCCTGCACTCCTGATACACAGCCTACCCTCCCAGCTCCTCTGAAAGCTCGAGTAAGGCCAGACAGACAGGCAGAACCTCCCTCCTTTCCTCCCTCAGGCCAACATTTCCTAAGCATCAGCTTCAAGTCCAGTCCTTTGCCAGGCAGTGGATACAATCAGGTGAACACGGAAACAATTCCTGCCCTTAAGGAACTCAGCACCTGATGGAGGGAGAGGCAGGACCACTGACCCACTGCACAGAACTCATATGTATTAGTTCGCTTTTGCTGCATAACAAAACAACCCCCAAACCTCCTGGCTTAAAAGAACAATTTGCTATCTGTTCCAGTTCTGGGGGTCAGTTGAGCAGTTTCTGCTAAGCTTAATCATGTGGGCATACTCACCTGACAGGTCAGCCTGACTGGAAGGCCCAAGATGGCCTCATTCACACGTTGGTTCTTCTCATGTGCCCTCAAATCTCCCAGTAGGCGAGACAGGCTTCATTACATGGCAGAGTGCCAAGAGGGCAAAAGCAAAAGCTGCAATGCCTCTTGAGGTCTAGAAGCCAGAGCTTGTGCTTCATGCTAAGTTGCTTCAGTCATGTCTGATTCTCTGCAACCCCATGGACTGTAGCCCACCAGGCTCCTCTGTCCATGGGATTCTCCAGGCAGGGATACTGGAGTGGGTTGCTATGCCCTCTGGCATGGGATCTTCTGGACCCAGGGCTCGAACCCACGACTCTTATGTCTCCAGCAGTGGCAGGTGGGTTATTTACCACTAGCACCACTTGGGAAGCCCAGAAGCTCACCTGATGTCAATTCTGCCACATTCTGTTGGTCAAAGCAAGTCCCAGATCATGCTTGGCCAGTATCTATGACATACATTTGTGGCCCATCAGGTAAGTCTTAGTGGTCAGTTCAGAATGAATGGGAAGGTCAGCTTGTGCCCTCGCTAAGTGGGATCATAACCGTCTAAAGGATTTTTAATTCAGATTAAAGGATATTGAATTGTGAGAGTTTTAGAATGGGCTGTATCCTTCAACCAGTGGAGAAACTGAGGCAGAATCAGTCAGTGCGGACCAAATCAGTATATCACAGAGCCAGTCTCCACGTGAAGAAACCAAGGCCCAGAAACTGGAAGAGTCTTGCCCACGTCCTACAGCAAGTTTGTGACAGAGCCGGGGTGACTCAGGTCCCTGCCAGCCAGCTCACTCCTCCTCCGAGACTGGGGGGTGGGCCGGACTCGGGCAGCTGAAGTGGGTCCACCCTGTCCTGTCTGTGTTGTGTTTTAAATGGAGCTCTTTCCACACACCCGCCAGCACACAGGCACTTAATCACTGTCTTATTTCATCCTAAACAGAACTGTCTCCATTTTACAAATGGGAAAGAAACCAAGGTCAGGAGAGGCAGCTGATTGGCCCAGGGTCTCACAGCCCTGGGGGACCGTCTGTCTGACACCGAAGCCTGAGCTTCTCAGGAGGGACCCAAGGAGCTCAACCTGGATCCAAGCCCACAGGGGCTGAGAGGCAGCTCTGTGGCCATCAGAGGTCTCAGAATAAAGCCTCCTGAGTAAGTGTTTCGGAGGCTTGGGTGGAGCCAGCTCTGCAAGTGGAAGGCCCCTGAACGATGCTCAGGTCCATGCCTCTCCCCCCATTTTATGGATGGAAAATCCAAGATCAGACCGGGGCCCTCCCATGGCACTGGGAGGCTGGGGACAGGTTCCAGTCAGGCTGGTCAGACACATACAAGGCTGCTCGGTGGCATTCAGAGAGCACGTTTATTTACAAAGCGCTTTACAAACAACCAGTTTATGCCTCCCCACAGCCCCCTGCGAGGTAGGTCAGTAGTCATATCTACAGTTTACAGATGGAGAAATTGAGGCACGGAATGGGGGTGTGGCCTGCCCCATTTTAAAGAGACCTTCCCACCCACCCATCAAAAAATAAACAGAAAAGCATTGATCTTCCATCTCAAAATATACCTTCTTTCTCCAAACCCTAGGGAGTGGTGAGCACCCCTGATTTAACAGTGTCCCAGGAGGCACCCTGACCAGGAGCCACAGGGACCTCAACCCCAGGGGCTATCATTCAGCCTTACCGATTATCACTGACCCAGGCGGAGCAGAACCCAGCCAGTGAGGCCTGAAGTGACAGGCAGAGGGGGCTGAGGTGACTTCATTTTGCAGACATTGGGTCAAGCAGGAAAGGGACCCCACACAGGACAGAGTAGGGATGGGCAGATCCTGGTTTGGGGGAGGTCAGGGCACATTCAGGGAAGCAGAAATTCGGGGTAGGGGGATCATGAGCAAAATATTCCCAGGGCTGCAGGGAGGCGAGGGGTGGAGAAGGGAGCTGAAGTTGCCTCTGCAAGGACGAGTCTGAAGTGCCTACTGGAGAATCAGGGCAGAGTGTGTGGTCTCCCCAAGACCCGCAGGGGCTGGCCAGATGGGATATTAGATACCAAGCCCCAGTGCACGCTCTCCCCACATTGGGCCAAGCTGGGTGGAAACCTGGCCTGCCATTTGCTCTGCAGGGCTTCACTCATCTCTGCCAAGGGCTGGGATGCAGTCCAGGGGCTTGGGACTGGGTCCCCCTAAGCTGGCAGTTCCGAGCCAGTCACTCTGCCAGGCGGTGCCAGGCCTCTCAGCAGGCCTGCAGGACCCCGTGGAGGCAGCGCTGAGCTCCTCCTTGGCCCGCAGCCTGTTCACGGCCGTGCTGAAAGGCCCTGCCCACAGTGGAAGGGGGCACCAGGCTGGCCAGCACCCGCTCCGGTGCTTTCCCTGGGGGCACAGGTCTTCCTCGTCGGTCCGTTGGGGATGGTGGGCCTGGCCCTGAGTGCGCAGTGGGTGCCCCAGGCCAGGGGCCCCTGCTATCTTGACTCCAGCCCTTCCAGGTACTCCAGGGCCACGTCATAGCAGAAGTGGTACTGATCCTGGGAGAGGGACGGGAGTCACCAGCCGGGTCCCTCTCTGCCCCACAGTTGGGGAGAAGGGGAGAAATGGGGGTGACACTTTCGCACCACAGGACTAGACCCCAAGGCCCAACAGTGGGGCCCAGACACGGGAGAGGGTATCTGAGGGGGGCCTGGTAGGGAGTGGACTGGGAAGTTGGAAGCGGACGGGCAAGGGGTACAGGGCTTCTCACCAGGGTCTCCACCATATTGGGTTTGTAGTTCCTAAGCGTTTTGGCAGCAAAGAAAACGTCCACCAGGTTGTGGCAGCGGATCATTTCCAGGACCGTGGCGCAGGCGCAGAAGGTGCCGCTGCGGCCGCCCCCATTTCTAAAGGAGAGAGATGAAAAGATTTGGGGTTGGGCTTGCGGGGTAGGGTGAACTCAGAGATGAAGGGCAGGGCCAGGGAACCCAAAAGAGAGGAGTCAGGGAACCCGGAAGGGAGGGGCTAGGACACCCAGAAGGGAGGGGCGGGGCCTGGGAACCTAGAAGGGAAGAGTCAGGGAACCCAGAGGGGAGAGGCTAGGGAACCCAGATGGAAGGGGTCAGGGAGCCCAAAGGTGGGCAGCAGGAAGGGCTGGGAAGGGGGCGGAACCAGAGGATAAAAGACTAGCATCCCAAGCGGAAGGTATCTAGAACAGAACCTCTAAGAGAAAGAGACCAGATTCTGAGAACAAGGAGTCGAGACACACTCCTGCAGAAAGACACTCAGACAGTGACAGAGGAGCGCGCAGGGCAGCTAACGAAACACCAGACAGCAGAGTGGAAAACGAACACTGAGATCACCAGTCACCCCCAGCATCACAGACACAGCCTCAAACGCACAGAGACACTCCCAAACGGGCGGCACCGCCAGGGAGACCCTCTGGTTCCCCCAGCCCTCTCCCTCCTCTGCTCTCTGTGACCCGGGGCCGGGGGTGGGGGGGCGGTGTTGCTTCTCTTGGGAGATGAGAGACAAACCAGGCCCTCTGTCCCCTTCCTGAGGGGCATCTCCCACTAAAACCAAAAGCCCTTGAGAGGGCCAGGCCCTGCCTGACTCAGCTCCCTGCCCCTGCCTCTTGTGTGCCCAGCCTGGCACTGGTGTCAGTAAGTGCTGAAAGCACGAAAATGTGGGGGGCAAAGGAATGAGTGCGCCCAGATGTGTGTGAATAGATGAATCTGTGAATGAAGCATGTAAATGAATGCATGAGGAAGGAAAGAAAGAAAGTACACGCAGGCAGGCACGAACAAAGGCCAGGATTCCACCGGCTTAAAAAACGTACCACCACCGTATCATGGGGTCAACTATTTAGAGAGGACTCTTTCCAATTAAACTGGCAAAGTCAAACATCACACAGAGGCTATACTGGTCACGTGTTTAGGATGGAGCCCTCACCCTGGAAAGTGACAGGGCTCCTCCAAGGAAGGCAGGGTCAGCTTCACCTGGCCATGCTGCCTGGAAGCTCAGGGCCTGGTTGCCAGGCCGGAGGCCGTCTCGCACCCCGGCCTCTGCCCTCCCCGAGCCAGGGGCGGCCGCCACTCACAGGCAGTGCACGACAGTGCGCCCATCCCCGCTCTCCGCCTGCCACTCATCCACCGCCGCCAGCAGGTGCAGGAAGGCCTTTTGGAGTCAGGCGTGTCCCGGTAGGCGGACCAGCGCAGGAACTGGAAGTGTCGCACCAGCAGGTGGCCCTCCTGCATCTGGGGCGGAAGCAGGCAGCCAGGGGACCTGAGTACCAGGGTTCCACGGCCCCCTGGGGACCTCGAGAGGGTCGTTCAAGGCCGCCCAGCCCCCATCCTGGGGCTCCCACCCCACTCACCCGAGAGATGTTCTGCACCCGGAAAACTCGGGCCACCAAGTCCTCATCCGCTGTGCCCGACACGAACTCCACCTCCATGAGGCCATACTGCTGCCGGCCTGGCTCCGGCCAGTACTGCAGGCAGGGCTGGTTGTGTGGGACGGGGAGGCGAGGTGAGCTGAGCAGAGCTGGGGGGGCAGCTGCTGCTCACACCCACTCCCAGACCTCCATGCTTGCCCGGGAGCCCACCACTCACTCCAGATTCACGTCCAGGTCCCCTCTCCGCACCCCAACATCCCACCGCTCACCTATCAGATCACAGCGTACACCCGCCTGGTGCATTTGTACTGATACACTCAAGTCAGCCAAGACAAACTCTTTGTTGTGGGTTCATTGACACCACCGTGCCGCTAGACAGCTACACCTAACACCCTCACAAGCACATACACCTCCCCCTGGCTGCCTTCTTCCAAGGACAGGCCTCAAATGAACCCCGCTCACCCCAGCACCCCTGCCCCGAGGCCTTCTCTCTCGCTGCCTCAGCCCTCCAGCATCAGCTCACAGACATGGGGTGTCCCTCTGCTGCAGCACAGCTTAGCACCCCCCTACTCCTGCCCCAGGACACCCCTGTGGAGGGGTCCTAAAGGTACTCCCCTCCAGGTCATATTCTCAAGCCAGTGGAGGGACAGGAAAGGCACAGCCCCCTTACACACAAATATGTGGGTCTTCTGGGGAGTTGGTCTGAGGCCCCAGCCTTCTAGTAGAGCCTTCTAGCAAGGCTCTTCCTTCCTCCGAGCCCCAGTTTCTCTAGCTGTGAAATAGTCCCCGGGCTCCTCCCAGGCAATACCTCTCTATCTGCCTCCCTCTCTGACCATGAAGGGAAGACACCACCTCCCTTTCTCCTGGGGTCCTGGCAACTCCTTGCATTCAGCCCCTTTGCACGTGCTGCTCCCTCCCCATGGACCACTTGTCCCCATCTCTTCACCAACTCAACTCTACCCTTCCAGTACCTCTCAGTTCAGATATTACCTCCTCTAGGAAGCCCTCCCTGATACACCATCCCCCAGGCTCCTCTGTGTCCCTGTACCAGCTCCATGGTAGCCTTCTGCCTCTGCTGTCATGATCAGTTTCAGTACCTGCTTCCCCTAAACCATGAGATCTGGGAGGGGCCACGTGTTCCCCTTCTACCTCCCCACCAGGCTGACAGAGAGTGGCCTGTGAGCAAAGGTGGTTGAATGAATGAACAAACATGTGACTAGTGAATGACATCTCTGTGAGCCTTCCTCTGGGTCCCTCCCCTCCATCTTAATAAGGGCAGGGTTCATGCAACATGGGACTCCCCAAGACCCCTGCCCAGATCCTGGAGCCCATTACCCTGAAGTCCTGGGTTATTTATACCAACTGCCTGACTTGCAAGGAGCCTGGTTAACAATCTTCTCCAGGCGGCCATCTCCAGGCTGTCATGCTCATCTTATAGCAATGGTCATATGGAGCTGGAAGGTGGGGTGTCTGGACTTCCCAGTCCAGCTTTCGGAGCCCCAGAAAGAAATGAGGGGAGCTGCCTCAGGCTGAGATCACTGACCACCTTCTGGACCATCCTCAGAAGCAATGGTCACCTTCATCATCTTCAACCCCGTCATGTACTAAGTACCTGCAATGTGCCAGTCATGGCGCAGTGCTAAGCATCCCACGTACATCTCATACGATCCTGGTAATAATCTCATGACAGAACAGGTGCTGAGATAGTCCCCATTTCACAGAAAAGGAGACTGAGGCTCGAAGAGGTGTATTGACTTACCCTAGATCAAACTGTCAGAAAATAAGGAGGCTGGACTTCTACTCTGCCTCAAAGGTCCCCATGATTAGTTGGTGACAGGAAGCAGAGGCTCTGGGAGGAGGCAGCCCCAGGTAAGGGGTACAGCTCTGCCACTTCCCAGCTGTGTGACCTGGGAGAAGTCCCTCCACCTCTCGGGGTCTTAATTTTCTCACGTGAAGCCCCTAAGTGTGGAGCAGAGTCCCTAGGATACATCAGATACTCCATAAAGAGCAGCTGCATTTCTCCAGGCTGAGCCTGGTTTCACAGACAAGGAAACCGAGGCTCTGGGAGTGGGTAGGACACATCTGAGGCAGCTCAGCAAGCAGGCAGGTGGCAGAGCTGGGCTCCAACCCCTGACTTTTGCCACGCGCCCTTGAACAGACTGAGGGCCTGGGCAGCAGGCAGCTGGCCAGCCTGGCCAGCGGAGCCCTCACCCAGGCGGAGTTGGACTGGTGCAGCTGGTTGAGCATGACGATGGAGGTGCACCCGTAGTCGTAGACCAGCCGCCAGAAGTCGGGAGTGGTGCTCTGCAGCGGGTGGAGGGTCACGATGAAGGCCGCGCTCCGGGTGTAGCTCTGCAGGGAAACCGGGACTCAGTGCCCAACACCGCCAAGCCTCTGCCCCACTGTCCTCCCGCCCTGCCCACCCCAGCTCCACCTCACAGGACCAGGCTGCCTCCAGGGACCCAATGTGGGGGCTGGTCAGCACCGTGGGGCCTGAGCTGAGAGGGTGAGCCCCCAGGCCTCTAAGGCCCAAGCCCACGGCCCCCCTGAGCTAAACAGCCGAAGGTTCCCAATAGGTGGCGATGGGAGCTTGGGCGTGGTGGGCAGAGGCTGGCCAAGCTTGCTCCCTGCTATTTGCACCTGCTATTCCTGTTACCTGGAACAAATTTCCCAGGTGTACAGGGCTCTCTCCCTCACTTCTTTCTGGCCATTCCTTAACTTCAACCACTTCAAAGAGGCCCTCTTTACCAATTCATCAAAAATAACCACATGCATACCCCAAAACCCACATTAAACACGTCCTCTATCTGGTTGCTTTTTAAAGAAATTAACAGTCACTGACAGTCCATTGTTACTTGTTTGTTGACTCTCTTAACCCATTTCCCCAAAGGCAAGGTTCAGGAGAGCAGACTTTTTCAGGGTGTGGCCTGTGACCAGAACTTTATAGGAGTTCAAGAAATTTTTTTTTTAATGAACAAATCTCTAGGTGACTTCCAACTCCATGGATGAAGGGTCTGAGACCCCAACCCAAGCCCCCAGACCAGTGACCAGTACTGACTCCATTCCCCACTCCTGACGTTGCCCCACCAGGTGAGTCAGCCAGAGCCCTCCCCCCATTTCAGTGCTCCAGTCCCAAGTCTCCTGCACCCTGCCCTGTCCCCCCTGTGCATGTCCCTTCCCTCTCCTGAGGCTCTTCTCTTACCACCCCCTCTCCCCAGGACCCACTGAAGGCTCCCCCTGATTGGCAGCTCCCCGACGCTAGGCCCAGCCAGATTCTGAAACTCAGGCCTGGGCACCCAGTGGGGCTCCCTGAAGACTTAACCACCAAAAACAGCCCCCACCTGGCCCCCAGACAAGCTCACCGCAATGCAAGCAGCAGGGCCTGGCTCATAAGCCTCAGGCCCTGCATGGCTGGGATCAAGTGTGAGATATCACAGCCCCAAGGAAGCTTCTCTACCAGACTGGCCCATTCCCACCAGGCCAAGGAGCCCAATGTGACTCTCTCCAGCTCAGGGGCTCAGGACCTCAGAGAGCCTCCTCTCCATCACCCCCATGTGCAGACAGGCACACTGGGGGCCAGAGAGCAAGCTGAGAGTGAGGCCACAGATTCGTACATCCCCCTCCAAAGCCCGCCGGCACCCTAAGCCACCTGCCCAGGACCCCAGCCCCTTCTCCGTTCACTCCTTCAGTGGCTGCAACTGCTCGCCCCTGCTTGCCTTCAGCTCACTCCAGGAAGCCCCAGGGAAGGAAGTGTGGGAGCTTTCTCTCTTTGGAGAAACCCCACTCTTCCCTGCACCGTTGTGCCAAGGGGCTCTGGCTAAGAACTGGGCCAGGAAAGGTCCATCTGCCTCATCCATGCAGTGGGGGAAGCTCCTCCCCACAGCTCTCATCTCCACGTGGAGGGACGTCCAGTGGTGACACCCACCTTCACGGGTGGATTTGGGACAAGACCGGAAGTGCTCAGCTTCCAAAGGGGAGGCCCTCCCCATCTCTTTCCAGGCCAGCTCTTCCTCAGAAGCTGTGCATTCAACTGTTGCCACTCCCCGCCAGCATGTAAAGGCCTGCCCCTTGCAGGAAGGGGCTCCAGCTGGACCACTGAGTCTGAGAGGACAGGTCTGCCTGCCCGAGGCTGAAGGACTAGCCGTCCATGTAGCCACACAGCTGAAGCCACCTTCTCCAGTCTCATCAGTTTCCTTAGAACAGTAACATCTTACCTCCACCTGTCTGCCCCCTGCACCTCTCTCTCAAACGGGGTCACTCACAAGACTTGTCCCCCTCAGGCAGCAGCACCCTGAAGTTATTCACTGGACCCTAAATTCCCTGGCGCTGTTTGCAAAACCCAATAAAGGGGGGTGGAGCCTCCTGAGCTTGGAGTAGAGGCTTCTAAACAGCTCCTGAGACCTCGGACCACTGGGCAAGGGGAGCAAACCGCTATTTCTAGCTCCACCACCCCAGGACAAGCTCCCCTGGCTCCAGATACCAAATCTCATGACCCCAAACCCTCCCAGCCTCCCCAGCCAAAGCCCTTGAATCACTCATCCTACCCCAGGTTCTGCTGGGCCTGACCCTGGAGACAGCTGTGCCTGAACTCCACCACCCAGATCCCTACTCAGACTGAGGGTAATGCCTGAGGCGGAGCACTGGTTCTCGAATGCCCTGAATAGAAGATCCTTGGTGAGGGAGGAAAACCACCCAATGGGCTGCCCCAGAAAGGCAGAGGACTCCCCTAACCTGAGTCCTCCCTGGCTCCTGCACCTTCCCTCACTGCTGGGTGAGGGTGTCCCAGAGCCCCGCCCACCCCCGCGCCTCACGTCAGTCAGGGCCGCATTGATGTAGTTGTTGGGGTCCCCGTCCGTGGAGACAAGGAAGGGCAGGCAGCGGTCAGGTGGCAGGACG
>SJXQ01011032.1:189250-213898 GCA_006408695.1 Aepyceros melampus | reverse complement strand
GTAGCCACTCTTGAGCCTCACTTTCCCTATCTGTAAAATGGGGCTAATGGCAAAGGCCCACAGACTGAAGCAGGGCTGAAACACTACGTGTAACGGGCTGCGCACAGCGCTGGCACAGAGCAGGACCGGAGCCTGGCAGTTGTCCTCATGGTCCTCATCGTCCTCTACACTCGCACCGTCCTCGTCGTCTTGGCTTCCTCTTGCAGTCACCAGTCGAGACGGCCACCTTTCCATCCTTTCACAGTGCCCCCGGTGAGGCACTGTGGCTGCCCCGCTCAGGATGCAGAGGGCCACCCCACCCTCCACTCCTGGGCTGGGCGGTGGGGTGGGGGGGTGCGCCCTGCCCCACCTTCTCAGGCACCCCGGGAGGGGCCTGGTGACCACAGGAGACTCACCCGCTCCAGGGCAAAGCTGCGCACAACATACTCGGCTAGAGTCTCCGTCTTCACCAGCGTGATCTTGATGTCCCCGTACATGTCGGAGTCCTCCGGCCAGTACCGCGAGCATTTCACCTGGAGGCCCCAAGGGGCAGGCTCAGTGGGCTCTTCACTGCCCCCGCCTGCCACGCCCCCTCCCCCGGGGCCCCACTTACCCTGCCCACCTCCACCAGTTTGGTGATCATGACGATGCTGGAACAGTGTTCCTGCCACACCATGCGCCAGAAGTCGTAGACCATCTCAGGCTTTGGCCCTGGGGCGCAGAGAGGGCTTGTCTCTAAGGCCAGGTCTCCACCCAGGCCCAGCACACCGCTGCCCCACACCACCGATGCAGGCCAGGAGCGTCCTGAGCCCCAGTGCGGGCTTCATGCTCACCCCCACACTCCCCCACCAACTGCCGACTCATGCCTGTTGGGCCCTTGGGGTGGTCATCATCACGGAGAGCCTGCCTGGAGACCCCGGTCACCCTGAGTGGAACCCAGGGGGAAGAGCCGGGGGGCCATGGCACAAGCCTCCAGGAGGGATGGACAGATGGACAGTGGAGAGGATAAGATACAGCCCAAGGGACCCCGGCATCCCCCAGACCAAGACGCACAGTCCACACCCATGAGGACAGAGGCTGGCTGACCCTTTTGCGTGCAGACAGACAGGTGGACCAGGAGCTACATACAGACAGCAGACATCGGGAGACACAACACAAAGAGGGAACAGACATGGATGTCCAGATTCCAGAAGATCCAGGCAGACAGACAGATGGAAGGCAGACAGGGAGGCAGGCAGATCAGCAGGGAAGGCAGGAAGGCAGGCAGAGGGCACTCAGCACACTGGGGCGGGGGGTGGGGGGAACACAGGCAGAGGTGCCAGGTACCTTGAGTGGCTATGAAGTGATTTGACCTGTGGTAACCCTGGAACAGGAGAAGAGGGGGTGTTAAGACCCGGAGGATTGGCCCTTCACTTGCTCAGGCCCCTCTGCCCTCCTCTCCCAGAAGCTGCACACACAGTCCCCACTCAGGGAAGTGCCCCACCCTCTTGACCTGTCCTTTGCCCATCCCCCAAGTAAGGAAGGAAGTAGAGCCTGGATACCAGGGTCGTGGGTTTAAACCAATCTTTGCTATGTGACCCAAGAAAGACACAATTCCTTCATGGGCCTAGAGGGTCTCCCCTTTCATAATTGGAGATAATTGTCCATAATCTGTTTATAACCCAGCTGCTCTTTGGAGACAAATACATTGCAGGGTGACCCTACCCTGTTCCCAAAGCCCCAGAGACCCTAAGCAACCCCAGGCCCCAGGCTGGGTCTTGTCAGTTATCTCAGCCCTGCTCAGGGCAACCAGAATGGGCAATGTCCCTCCCCACGACCCAGTCACCCAGGGCTTGGGGTAGCCCAATGAAGGCTTCAGGTTAGGAGCAAGTGAGCACAGGAGTTGCTCATGGGCCCTTAGATAAAATAGTTTTTAAAATCTTCAGAATCAATAATAATGATAATGTGTCAGTTGCTTAGTCGTGTCCGACTCTTTGCAACCCCTTGGGCTTTAGCCCATGAGGCTCCTCTGTCCATGGGATTCTCCAGGCAAGAATACTGGAGTGGGTTGCCATTTCCTTCTCCAAATAATGATAATAGCGATAATAAATAACTTACATAGTTATTTATTAAAATAATAATAAATGTCTGAGGCCCTGTTATGGACGCATACTGTGCTAAGCACTTTACCTGTATATCTCCCACAAAAGAGGCCAAGGGCCACTTTCATCTTCCATCCCCAGAGCCCCCAGGCTGAGAAGTGGAACCAGCCAGACTCCACTCCCACCCCGAGGCGAGAACCACCCATGAGATCTTGCCCACTTGAGACACCCAGGGAATCAATGCAGGTGACACGGGATCAGTAAGAAGCACGGCAAGCACGGGATGAGTAAGAGATCAGCCACGGGCCTCAAGTTCACAGCCTCAGCACGGCTCCCAGCAAATCCTTTGACCTGGTGGGCTTCCCAGACCCAAGGGGTCCTGCCGTCAGACTGCCAGAGCACAAATCCCAATTCTACACAGCTCCCGCCAAGTGCTGGGCAAAGTCCTTCACTTCTCTCTGCCTGTATCTTCGCATCTATACAACGGGAATGAGTATAGTATTTATGTCCTTGGGCTGCTGTGAAGGGTAAAGTATACACACTAAGGGCTTGGCACATGGCAAACACAAAGCCAGTACTTAATCAATAGTCGCCATTATTACTGCTACCACTTTAAATGTCAACAAGTATCACTGAAGATCTCAATGGTGTGAACATCAAGAATTACTGGGCAGACAGCAGTGTACGACAGGAGTTAACAAACAGTCTTGGGTCAGGCTGAGCTGGGTCTCTGCTGCCAGGTAGTAACTGTGTAATTCTAGGCACTAAGCAGGCACTTCTCAGCCTTTAATGTGCATGCGAATCTCCTGGAGATCTTGTTAAAAGGCAGATTCAGATTCAGATGGTCTGGGGAGGGCCTGGGATTGTACATGTCCAACCAGATCCCAGGTGGTGCCAAGGAGGGGCCTCAAAACACACTTGGAGTAGTCAGGCTCTCTAACTCTCTAAGCCTCTGTTCTCCTCCAGAATATGAGGATAATACCAAGACACACACGTGCTGTATACCTACACGTTCCCATGAAAATGACCAAAACATAGTCAAAGTTACCAAGAATGAAGAGCCTCCCAGAGTCACTCAGCCCTCACTACCAGAACCTCTCCAGGTCTAGCCCAACTCTTCCCACTGTCTCCCCAGCCAAGCCTCTCCTTCATGTCTTTAGGGGAGCTGCTGGGCAACGGGTCAGAGGGGGCGCTCGGCAGAGGTGCTGCCAGTGCTGCCCTCCACCCCCAGCCTCGGTCAAGCTGGGAATAGGCTACTCCACCTAAAGCCAGTTTGCTTGAGACTCTCACACAAGAGCCAGAGTCTCCAGTGCCCAGCATACTGCCAGCGCCCAACTGCTAACCAACACATACAGCAAACAGCTCAGTAATTTTTCAGACAGATGGCTTTCAATATCTGTGTATTCACTCTTTAGTTGCACATGTGCATTATTGCACAATTACGTCACACAGAGGACAGTGAAATGGAAAGTTTTAAATGATCAGATGTTAAAGGAAGATAAGGAGACCACCTTGAGCACACCCGCTTTAGAGACCAGGATTAGAGAACAGGGGTGCTCCTACTCTGGGGCATCAGCATGTCCCAGGAGCCTGTTCCCGGGCAGACACTCGCCCCTCCCTGGTGCCTTTGAGAGGGCAGAGCTAGGAGACTGACTACCTGCACAGTGGGCAAGGCCCCTAGGGCATCCCAATGCCCCCAAAGAGAGAGATCCAGGGTCTCATGTAAGGGTGGTGGGGTCTCACGTAAGGGTACAGGGCTCAGGTTGGATTTGAGGCCCCAGCTCTGCTAATCCAGAGCCTTGGGGCCATGAGTCAGCCACTCAATCTTTTTAAGCCTCAGTTTTGTCATCTGCCAAATGCAGGTCTCAACCTCATAGAGCGTGGCAAAGATGACATGAGGTGCCAGAAGTGCCTGGCACAGAGCACGTACTCAGCCAATAATGTTTCTGGTAACAGGCCTTTGAAAATGAAATAAGCCATGTCCCCTCAGGATATTTCATAAGAGTCTGGCAACAACTAAATGAATGTGTTATATGGAGACTGAGATGTAAAAACGTATAATGATCTAGGGACTTGCTCAGCCGTCCAGCATGTAAGACTCCACACTCCCAATGCAGGGAGCACAGATTCAATCCCTGCTGGGAAACTGATTGGGGAACTAAGATCCCATAGGCCATGCTGTGTGGCCAAAAAATTTAAAATAAAAAAAATTGTTAAGTAAAAATATATATATACAATGATTTATATTCACCATCTCCTAATGGGGTTGCTAAGGCTGAGTACATCCATTGCCTTCTGTGGGTCTAATACTTCATTTAAGCTTAGCAACTTTAAAATCAACTGTGTAAAGAAACTCAAAATAAGGCAGAGGGTATCTAGGAGCACATGAGGAACAACTTTCATCTTCAGCAGATGCGACAGCAAGGACCTTACGTTTTATATATTAGTGCAAGGCCCCAAGCATATACATGTTGTCTGACAGTCTAATAATGAGTTGTATTTTTCCAGTCATAAAAAAGCCAGACATATATTTGTAAAAGAACAAAAGAAGGTAAAATAGATAAGGTATCCCCAAAAAAATCCCATCAACTATTACAAAAGTTAGATTTAAAAAATCAAATGAGAGCACTCTGCTAGATGGAATTTTTTTTTAATTCTTATAAGGCCCAAACATAGCAAAATTATAAAATACTCAACTGCTCCCCCAAAATAAAATATTCAAATTAGGGCTAAATTTGAGGGCAAAGCGGTGAGGGTTAAGTTCCAAGCAAACTGACCACAAAGGGACTGGAACACAAGGGAAATTACTACTAAAGGGGAGTGCCTGGGGCCATCCCTGCTTCCTGGAAGGCCCAGACCCCCAAGCAGGCGGGGGACAGGGCACCCAGGGCAGCTCCTCCCACCCGACCCCTCCCAGGCCCACAGAAGGTATGACTAATGAGGACTCGTCGGGCACAGGGAGCTGGGGAGAAGGGAGACAGAGGTGGTGGCCAGGGAGATGGCCGGGGCCTGGGGAGGCACCCGGACACTGCAGGCCCCCGTTAGGGTAGAGGAGATGGAGGGCATTGTTTACAACAGGGGTCGTGTCAAACTTTCAGCCCCGGCGGCCCCTGGCCAGGCTACTGACGTGGACAGTTGGTGATGGGCACACAAGTGGAGGGAAGGAAGACAGAGACGAGAGAGAGAGAGAGAGAGAGAGAGAGAGAGAGAGAGAGAGAGAGAGAGAGACTATGGGAGAGCCTGAGATACGGCCGGTCAGACAGACAGGAGGAGGAGGAAACAGGAGAGAGATACTTACTTCACGGTTTATCCGAATCTTAATGATTCCAGTGAGGGAACAGGACAAAGCAAAAGAGACAGATATTAGGCCAGAGGCAGATGGAGGTGGACGGCAGAGCACAGGAGTGGCTGGAATGGGTGATGCCCAGCAGGCGTGGCAGAGCAGAGACGGGTGGCCGGGCCTGGGCAAGAGAAGGGTAGGGGCACGGCCCTGGCGGGGCCCCAGGAGAAGCCGACTAGGGCCTTGAGGACCCCGAGGCGAGGCCCCTGTCCCTGTCCCCAGAGCTGCCCAAGTCTGAGAGGCGAGGCCAGGTCAGACCATGCTGCAGCCTGGGGAGAGGGTGGGAGAGGGGGTGGGTGGGGCAAAAAGCAAGGGATTCTGGCAAATATGGGAGAGCACATCTGGCCACCAGGAGGAAGTGAAGAAGGAGAAGACAGGTCACCTCCACCGTCCCTGATTGCCCCCTGCTCCCGGATACACCTCTGACCTGGCATACTGGTCCTGCCTGAGATTACCCTTCCCTTCCCTCTCCAGCCACCCAAAGCCAGCGCAAGCCCTCTGACTCCATGCAGCCCAAAACGGCTGGCCCCACCACTACCTTTGTGGTACAATGCTGAGAAAGTCATTCATTCCTCTTCCCCGGCCTGTGATTGCCCATCTAACCTGAATTCATTCCAATTGTATGTTTATGAGCCTCCCTGACTAGAATCTACCGATTCAAGGAAAGCAGGGACTATGTCTCCTTTTTCACAGGTATATTCCCGGTGGCCAGCACGAAGCCTGGTACACAGTAGATGCTCAAAATATATTTAACATCCAATGAATGAATAGGTGATTCTCTGCACACTTGACTTGCTGCTGGTCGGGGAGTCTGATCAGCGTCCCTGGGCCTGTCCTGTCCCTTCTCATCCACACTTGGGGAGCGGATTCATCGCTTCCTCTTCACACTCAAGCCCAGGCCCCCCTGGCTGCCTGCCCTGTCTCCAGCCCCTCCCTCTGGTCCGGCCTGACCAGTAGCTGCTGCGGCTGGCAGGACAGCCTTGTCATCAGCAGCAAAGGCTCTGGAGACCCTGACCAGCTGAGATGAGGCTCCCTTCTTGACCACTTGCTAGCTGAGTCACCTAGAGGAAAAGTAGCTTCATTTCTCTGAGCCCCAGTTTTCCTCACCTGTAAAGTGAGGCCACGATGCTGACCACAGCATAGGGTGGTTGTCGGGATTATAGACAATTAAATGTTTGGCATAAAGTGCTTAGCACAGTGCTTGGCACACAGTACATGGTCAATTAACCTGAGTTTGTCACAGTCCAACACTTCCAATCACCCTGATGCCCCTAGGAAAAAAGCCCAGCTCCTCAGCCTGCCATTCGAGGCCTTCACAGTCCAGCCCCTGCCTGACTCAGCCTGACTGTGTGCCATGAGAACCCCACCTCCAGCCTAGGGGCCCCTCACTGAGAGGGGACCTGTCCTCACGTCTAGGCCTGGCTGTCTGCCCTCTTGCCTCCATTCTGCTTCACTCACACCCCGACCCCAGGGAAGCCCTCCTGAGAGCCGCCGCCCACCCTGTCCTCCCCTCCACTGAGCTCCCTGGCACTGACAGCAGGAGGTGGGGGCGCTCAGAAATCCAGCCGCGTGAACCCCGACTTCTTCCCTGCCGGGTCCCGCCCTGCCGGGACAGTGAGCCTGGAGCAGCCAGGGCCAGTCAGCGGACGCAACGGGGCACGGCACTCACGTCTATGTAGTTGGCGTTGATGTAGTCGGCGTCAGGGTCTCCCAGCATCGGGTGCAGCTTCACTCGGTGGCGATCGTCTGGAAACACAGAGCACGTGGCCATGGGGCAGGCAGGGGCTGAGCTGGGGAGCCCAGCCCCGGGGCACTAGCAGGGAGGCTTCCTGGAGGCCAGAGCCGGGGCACAGGCAGGGCAGTCGGGAACCTAGAGACTCAGGGCTGACCAGCAGGCCCTCCATATCGCTGGAGGTAGGACAGGCCAGTGGTTAGTCGGGGCTGCAGCGTCAAGGAGGCCCGAGGCCCGATGCTGCTCCAGCAAGTATCAGCTGTGTGACCCCGGGAGGGGACTTAACCTCTCAAGCCTCGGTTTCCTCATCTGTAAAGTGGGAGTTCTACTACATCCCATGTCACAGGACTGCTGAGAACCGTAAGTCAGATGAGGAAGGAGCGTGGTGCTCAGCGCACAGCCCAGCCTGCGACAGGCCCTCCATAAATGGCTCAGTCTGCTCTTCTCCCTCTTCCTGCTTCCTCCCACCCACTGCCCCGGACTGCAGGCCCTCCCGCAGTACTCACAGGCAGGCATGGGCTCCTGTCGGCCACCCTTGACCTTGTCTTTCTTCTTTGTAGCATCCCAGCCTTCAAAGAAGCTCTGCCAGAAGGGAAAAGCCTAGTTAGTGGGGGGAGGAAAACCTCGCCCCTCCCAAGAGCCCGACCCTGTCAGCAGGAGGAGGTAGGACCACGGTAACGGCCAGGTTCAGGGTTAAACTTGGGGCCTGAGATGAAGTCACTGTATATTCCTTTATATGTGAGGGACTAAGTTTAATACCAAGTAGTGTGGGGAGGGGAGTGAGAAAAAGAGAGGGAAAGAGGTAATTACAGTTCAGAGACATTTCAGAATGAAGGTTAGGTTTAGGTCAAATCCAGGTCTGAGCTGGGGCAAAGGTAAAATTTTGAGGGTCAAATTAAGTCCAGACGGAGATAGGATGGGATTCAAGTCAGAGTTCAAACGGAGCTTAGGATGAAAGTTAGGGTCAAAGTTACACTGGGGTTTAGGCTGGAGGTCAGGGTCAGTATTGGTGGTCAGGTCCACATCAGGGATAGAAGAAGGATCCTGGCAGGGTCCAGACGGAGACCGACATAAGATTCAGACACTTTTAAGTCAGGGTTAGGATAAGGGAGAAACCAGGTCAGGCTGAGATTAGGGCCAAGGTCAAGGCCAAGAATTGGCTTGAGATGGGGACTGTCAGGGCAAGGATCCATCCAGGGACCAGCTGAGGGCTGCCAGGGTCCACAGTGAGGAGGAGCCAGGGAAGGCCCTGGTGAGGGGTCCCAGCTGGACGGGGCCAGGCACCTCATACTCCTGCTTGAAGCCATAGCCCTCGGCCGTCTTCATCTGGTTGATGTGCTGCAGGAGGTCGGCCACACGCACCGCGGGGTGCAGCTGCCCCGTGTGATAAGGGGAGCCCTTCCGGCCACACGGCCGCCGCGGTGAGCCCCCTAGGAGGCTGCTGGCCTCGGTGACCCCACCACCACGCTGGTCTCCTGCAGCCAGAGAAAGGAAAAAGGGGCTCCTGACGTGCACAGGCCCCAGCATGTGGACTCAGGGGAGCCAAGGGAGTGATGGGAGCACAGCCAGCGTGGAGGACGCCCGGGTTGTTTGCTGGAGCCAGGCAGCTGGCTGGGCCTCCCAGGGTGACCCTGGACAAGCCCCTTCCCTGGGGCATCCCAGTCTTTCCATTGGTAGAATGAGGGGATCGGGTCATGTGCCCTCTGGGGGCCCTTCTGGCCCAGCCCTGCGACTGGGATCCCTGGTCCCCTCACCCTCCCGGGCTTCCCAGCGAGGGGCCCCTCTGTGACTTCAGCCTGCAAGGGGCAGTGCTCAGCAGAGCCCACGACATCCCCTCCTTCCTCCCCCTCTTTCTCCCAGGGAACAATCTGGAACACTGACAACTCCCAGCAATCACCCCATTCAAAGACAAGCAAGTCCTGAAATTAGCTGCCGTTGCCACCCCCTCCACAGATGAACGGGAAGCACCTGAATAGAGGCGTTTCTCCAGCGCAAGCATTTCCATTGTCAGCCTGTGTGGCAGCTCAGCCCATGGAGAGCAGGTGGAGAGGTTCACGCTGCCCCAAACTCCAGAAAACCATCCCTTCCCCATGGACCACCACTCCCCAGCTCTCCTGGCCAGCCTCCCCAAGAACATCCCACCCTGGTCCCCCTGCTCAGGTCCTGGGATGGAGGACAGCCCCACTCAGCCACACCTAGCTTCCAACACTCACTCCCACACACTCAGCACGTATTCCCTCCTCCTGGCCTGGCTGCGGTGCAGGGGCTTTCTCCGCATGTCTCACCACTGTTCTCTGCCCAGCTCTGAGCCCACAGGGGCAGGTGGAGGACTCCCACCGGGCCTCCCTTCCCAAGTCTTCACACATGGTCTTCCTCTGCCCCACTCTCCCCTGATGCCCGGTGAACTCATATCCATCCATCAGGTCTGGACTCTTAAATTCCCAGTCTTGACTAATGGGTGGAATGAATGCAATACCCAGACAGACACCGCCACCTCACCCCCGGTAGCTCC
Organism: Aepyceros melampus; assembly: GCA_006408695.1. NCBI lineage: Eukaryota > Metazoa > Chordata > Mammalia > Artiodactyla > Bovidae > Aepyceros > Aepyceros melampus. The sequence continues at coordinate 204,254 of SJXQ01011032.1, read as the reverse complement.
ACTTCCCCAAACTCCAATCTCTGCCTCTTCAAACCGGGGAGACTGCGGGCCCTGCTTGGGTTCCACTTCCTGTGCCGAGGTTTGAAAACTGCCTCCAGGTAGAGGGGCGATGCGAGGCAGGCACTTCGGTTTGTTTTGCTTTCTCAGGAATCACAGTGGCAGACTGCCTGGTGCCCAATGTCTGAAAACAACTGTTTCACATGTTTTATCCAAATTTCCAGTTGCTTACAGCAGGAGGGCAAGCCACGTACCAATTACACACACGTGTGTGTGTGAGTTACTCATGTCTGACTCTTTGTGACCCCATGGACAGTAGCCCACCAGGCTCCTCTGTCCATGGAATTCTCCAGGCAAGAATACTGGGGTGGGTTGCCATTTCCTTCTCCAGGGCATCTTCCCTACCCAGGGATCGAACCCAGGTCTTCTGAATTGCAGGCAGATTCTTTACTGTCTGAGCCACCAGGGAAGCCCACCCATTACACATTTGTGATCAAATGCCTCAAACCCTTCAGTTTTCAGGTAGAGAAACTGAGATCTGAAGAGGAGAGATTTGCCTAAAGCAGTGGCTGCCCAAGTGTGTTCCAGAAAATACTGGTCGTGCCAGATGACTCACGTGTTCAACAAAGAGAAGGATCATGGGGTGGGGGGTTCTGTGTTTTAAAGGAGTTTATGAAATTCTGGTTTAATAAAAATAAGTAGGTTGTTTTCCCCTGTGAAACCTCCTAGGGCTTCCAACAAGTTAGTGTGTATTTTAAATCTCCAAGAGATGGGTGGGAATAGCAAGGTTTCACCTCCGTCTTTCACCACAGACAGTTTGTTTGTTTCATGAAATATCCTCAGGGGAATACAGTATACTATGGCAATTAAGAGACAGTATCTGGTGTCAGACAAGCTTCAGATCAAATCCCAGTTCTGCATGTAACCCTGGGGCTGTTACTTACTCTCTAGAAATTTCCCTTTTCATACGGCAAATGAAGATTAAAACTGTTAACTCTCCAATATGATGATATAAATATTCAATGTGCATGCATGCTAAGTCACTTCAGTCGTGTCCGACCCCTGTGACCCTGTGGCCTGTAGCCCGCCAGGCTCCTCTGTCCATGTAATTCTCCAGGCAAGAATACTGGAGTGGGTTGCCATTCCCTTCTCCAGGGGATCTTCCCAACCCACGGATCAAGCCCAGGTCTCCTGCGTCTCCTGCACTGCAGGCAGATTCTATACCAAGATTATGTATATACAGCACCCAGCCCAGTGCCTGGCACATGAGCACCTGCAGATGGGGCTGTGGACATCATTGGGAGTTTCCAGGAAAAAGAGGATCCCCTTGAGTCTCAGAAAGCCAGGCCAGATGGTTGACAAGAGGTGGCCTTTCTGCCCGGGTCCTTCTCCACCATCGGATCCTGGTCTAAGACATGACAATTCTAAAGAGCATCCACAACAAGCACACAAGACAAGCACACAAATTTCAAGCAAAAAAAGACTTCTGCTGGTTCAAAGATCTCAGAGATGAAGGGGTCCTAGGCGTTCTTCATGGAAACCGTGTTGACAGCTCCACAGTGAGCTCTCCAGAAAGAAAACCCAGCAGCTCATCTTCGATATCTTGAAAGGCTGAAAGCCCTGATACGGCCTCACAAGTAGGCATGGAATCATCTGGCAATGGCTGAAGACGAGCAAATGCCCCCACTGGTTGGGAGGAAGCCAGAGCCAATCTGGGCAGCTTCCAGGTGAGCCCAAGAGCGACAAGATGTGCTCCAAACAAGACCACCAGAGGACAAAGGATGATGAATGATGATGCTGCCAGGAAGATGTTCCATTTCCTGGGCCCAGAGAAGACATGTCCTTACTCTTCTCACCCATGCATTCCCATGGGATCTCTCTCTCTTTCTCTCTCTCTCTCTCTCTCTTTCTCTCTCTCTAACACACACACACACAGATCCTGAGGACTAGCTTGCCCGCACAGCTGGAAGCCCCCGAAAGGATGAGAGAAAGGAAGGTAAGAGCCAGCCCTCAGCTTCAAGGTGGGCACTCAGGCGCTGGCCTTGGCTTTCTCCAGCTCCCTAATGACTATGGGATAATTCAGGGGAGTAACCACTGGATGCTTGTTCCTTGGAAGAAAAGTTATGACCAACCTAGACAGCATATTAAAAAGCAGAGACATGACTTTGCCAACAAAGGTCCATCTAGTAAAAGCTATGGTTTTCCCAGGAGTCATGTATGGATGTGAGAGTTGGACTATAAAGAAAGCTGAGCACCAAAGAAGTGATGCTTTTGAACTGTGGTGTTGGAAAAGAGTCTTGAGAGTCCCTTGGACAGCAAGGAGATCCAACCCGTCCATCCTAAAGGAAATCAATCCTGAATATTCACTGGAAGGACTGATGCTGAAGCTGAAACTCCAATACTTTGGCCACCTGATGCAAAGACCTGACTCATTGGAAAAGACCCTGATGCTGGGAAAGATTGAAGGCGGGAGGAGAAGGGGACAACGGAGGATGAGATGGTTGGATGGCATCACCAACTCAATGAACATGAGTTTGAGTAAACTCCGGGAGTTGGTGATGGACAGGGAGGCCTGGTGTATTACAGTCCATGGGGTTTCAAAGAGTTGGACACAACTGAGCAACTGAACTGAACTGAACTGGGCTACTGGACAGCTGACTTTTTGCGGGGAGGACTGGAGCCCCAGAGGAAAGAACACTGGGTGTGGAGTCAGAGGAGCCTGAACGTGAATTCGACTCAAGTCACTTGACCTCTCTGGACCTCAGTTTCCTCACTGGAAAATGAGGATCCTCAGACTTTCCTCAAAGATAGGCACTTCCCCCAATTCCCATCCACCCTTGATGAAGGCAGGCCACCAGTTATGCAACCAACAGCACACTATACTTCTTCACTATCTGCAATTAGCAAGCAACTTTAAAGAAACACAACCTGTAACAATAGCTAACAATATGTAACATATTGAGGGCTTTCATATGACTGGCATGATTCTTAAGCCATTCAACCCTTAGAATACCCTATGATGTAGGTATTATTGTTATTCCTCTTATTACATAGGGGCTTCCCTGGTGGCTCACAGGGTAAAGAATCTGCCTGCAATGCAAGAGACCTGGTTCAGTCCCTGAGTTGGGAAGATTCCCTGGGACTGGGGATGGCTACCCACTCCAGTATTCTTGCCTGGAGAATTCCATAGACAGAGGAGCCTGGCAGGCTACAGTATATGGGGTCACAAAGAGTCAGACACAACTGAGTGACTAACACTTTCACCTGTGTGGGCTTCCCAGGGGGCGCTAGCGGTAAAGAAGCCACCTGCCAATGCAGGAGACTTAAGAGACACAGGTTTGATACCTGGGTCAGAAGATCCCCTTGAGGAGGGCATAGCAACCCACTCTATATTCTGAGGCCAGAAGGGCTGAGTGCCCTGCTGCTTAAGTGGCAGCATTAGGATTCATGCTCAGCCCATCTGACTCCGGGACCCTACTGTCTTCCTCTGATTTCCTCTTCCTGATAAGAGGGCATTTGTGGTGTCAAATAAGGGGCATTTATTTGACAAACCATTTGGCCGGAACCCTCTGGTTCCCATAGCAGTCAAGAGATCTGGAAGGATGAGAACCCAGAGGGTTTGAGGGTTTCAGGGCAGGATCAGAATCCACAGAGGCACATTCCAACAACTTGGGAACATCCCAGCTCAACATTTACTCGGCACGGGAAGTCCCTATTTAAAATTTCCATACTGAGGTTGAATCTAATCAACATGGTCTAAACCACAGAAATCTGGCCTCACTGTTAGGAAAAGAAAAGTAGCGGCTAGACCAGTACGCGGCATAAAGAACGAGAGAAGCCTTAAGACTGAGCTTCAGTCTCCTGAATACATCTTGAGCTTCCCAGCCGTCACACCTTCCCCCTGCGTCCAGCATCCTGCCTTCAGTGTCCACCCCTCCTCACCGTCCATCAAATCTTCTCCATCTCAGCTAAACCCTGGCCTCCCCTGCCCGAAGGTGTGTCTTCTCAAGACTATGGCAACACACTGTCCCCACTACTCCGCCAGCGTTAGCCCAGTGCCAACTCTCCTGGGTCCATCTCACCTCCCAACTAGACAGTGAGCCCCTTGGGTGCAGAGCCCGTGTTTCCTGCCTCTCTCCGTCTCTCCCTAGGACTCAGCAGCAAGATGTGTGCCCACAGCACCCCCACCTCCCACTCCCCCCAAAACCCACTTGAGTTTCCGCCCAAGCAGACCTCGCCAGGTTGTCCTCTGTGCGTTTACACATGCTGTTCCTCATGCACAGATGCCCCGTCTCTGCCCGGTCCACCAGGCCTGCGTGATACAGCAATTTGCAATTCAAAGAGACCTGCATTTAAATCCTGACTCTGCCACCTTCTGGCGGTTTGACCCAGGCAAGTGATTCTCCACTCTGCATCTCTGTTTCCTTGTTTATAAGATAAAGAGTTGATTAACAGCTCAGTGGCAACCCACTCCAGTACTCTTGCCTGGAAAATCCCATGGACGAGGAGCCTGGTAGGCTGCAGTCCATGAGGTCGCTAAGAGTCGGACACGAATGAGCGACTTCACTTTCACTTTTCACTTTCATGCATTGGAGAAGGAAATGGCAACCCACTCCAGTGTTCTTGCCTGGAGAATCCCAGGGACGGGGGAGCCTGGTGGGCTGCCGTCTATGGGGTTGCACAGAGTCAGACACGACTGAAGCAACTTAGCAGCAGTAGCAGCAGCAGCATGCAGGGCTGTAGTTAAATTTAATGAGGGAAGGTCACAGAGAACATCTGCAGAAATGCAAGTCAATGGACTTGAAAGCATAAATGAAATGGACACAGTACAGTTGAGTTCAGTCGCTCAGTCGTGTCCAACTCTTTGCGACCCCATGAATCGCAGCACGCCAGGCCTCCCTGTCCATCACCAACTCCCACAGTTCACTCAGACTCATGCCCATCGAGTCAGTGATGCCATCCAGCCATCTCATCCTCTGTCGTCCCCTTCTCCTCCTGTCCCCAATCCCTTCCAGCATCAGAGTCTTTTCCAATGAGTCAACTCTTAGCATGAGGTGGCCAAAATACTGGAGCTTCAGCTTTAGTATCATTCCTTCCAAAGAAATCCCAGGGCTGATCTCCTTCAGAATGGACTGGTTGGATCTCCTTGCAGTCCAAAGGACACCTAGACAAATATAACACTAAAAGTGTCTTTTAAAAATAGAAAGCTTGAAGAGCTCTTTATTCCTTTAAATAAATTGAATTAAAAGTTTTAAATGTTTCCATAAAGAAAACAAAAGAAAAGGACTCTTTTGGTTTCACTGATGAATTCCACCCAACTTTCAGGGACTTGGAGCCAATGACTCCAATCTTCTGTGATAAGGAAAAAAGAGACAAGATCTCCGTGCATTTTATAAGACGAGTAGAATCTGGATACCAGGAACCAGACAAAGATAACACAAAAAAGAAAAATTACAGGCCAATCCCACTGAGGAATACAGCTTTAGTATCTTGAACTATACTATAATTATACTAAATCCAATAATTCATAAAAAAATACTACACATCAGACCAAGTCAAATTTACCCCAGGAATGGAAGGTTATTTTAACATTAGAAAATCTATCAACACAATATTGTAACACAATTATCCTCCAATTAAAAATAAATAACTTTTTTAAAAGGGAAAAAAAGGAAAATCTAAAACTGTCACTCACCTCACTAACAAACTAAAGGAAGAAAAATGACATTATGAGTAGCTTCTAAAGAGTCAAACAAATAGACAAATGTAACAATACAGATATAGACTCACAGACATGGATTCCCAGGGACGGGGGAGCCTGGTGGGCTGCCGTCTATGGGGTTGCACAGAGTCAGACACGACTGAAGCAACTTAGCAGCAGTAGCAGCAGCAGCATGCAGGGCTGTAGTTAAATTTAATGAGGGAAGGTCACAGAGAACATCATGCAGAAATGCAAGTCAATGGACTTGAAAGCATAAATGAAATGGACACAGTACAGTTGAGTTCAGTCGCTCAGTCGTGTCCAACTCTTTGCGACCCCATGAATCGCAGCACGCCAGGCCTCCCTGTCCATCACCAACTCCCACAGTTCACTCAGACTCATGCCCATCGAGTCAGTGATGCCATCCAGCCATCTCATCCTCTGTCGTCCCCTTCTCCTCCTGTCCCCAATCCCTTCCAGCATCAGAGTCTTTTCCAATGAGTCAACTCTTAGCATGAGGTGGCCAAAATACTGGAGCTTCAGCTTTAGTATCATTCCTTCCAAAGAAATCCCAGGGCTGATCTCCTTCAGAATGGACTGGTTGGATCTCCTTGCAGTCCAAAGGACACCTAGACAAATATAACACTAAAAGTGTCTTTTAAAAATAGAAAGCTTGAAGAGCTCTTTATTCCTTTAAATAAATTGAATTAAAAGTTTTAAATGTTTCCATAAAGAAAACAAAAGAAAAGGACTCTTTTGGTTTCACTGATGAATTCCACCCAACTTTCAGGGACTTGGAGCCAATGACTCCAATCTTCTGTGATAAGGAAAAAAGAGACAAGATCTCCGTGCATTTTATAAGACGAGTAGAATCTGGATACCAGGAACCAGACAAAGATAACACAAAAAAGAAAAATTACAGGCCAATCCCACTGAGGAATACGCTTTAGTATCTTGAACTATACTATAATTATACTAAATCCAATAATTCATAAAAAAATACTACACATCAGACCAAGTCAAATTTACCCCAGGAATGGAAGGTTATTTTAACATTAGAAAATCTATCAACACAATATTGTAACACAATTATCCTCCAATTAAAAATAAATAACTTTTTTAAAAGGGAAAAAAAGGAAAATCTAAAACTGTCACTCACCTCACTAACAAACTAAAGGAAGAAAAATGACATTATGAGTAGCTTCTAAAGAGTCAAACAAATAGACAAATGTAACAATACAGATATAGACTCACAGACATGGAGAACAAACTAGGGTTCGCCAGAGGGGCAAGGGTGGGAAGAAAGGCAAAATAGATGAAAAGGATTTAGAGGTACAAACTACCAGTTATAAATTTTAAAAGCCACAGGGATGTAATATACAGCACAGAGAATATAGCCAATAATATTGTAATAACTTTCCATGGTGTATAATCTAGAAAAATATCAAATCACTATATTATATACCTGAAACTAACAATACTGTAACCCAACTATACTTCAATAAAAAAAGAAAGCTTATCAAGGTGGATGGATATAAGACCAATATCTATTCACACAAAAATCAGTTGCATTTCTCTATATGACCAATATTTAGAAGTATAATATTCTAAAAATGTACCCCATGTGAGCTGGGAAAACTGGACATCCATATGCAAAAGAATGAAGTTGGACCCTTATCTAACATCATACACAAAAATTAACTCAGAAAGGGACTAAAGACCTAAACATGGGGCAAAAGCTTCATAACATAAGATTTGGCAAGAATTTCTGGGCTATGATACCAAAGGCATAAGCAACAAAAGAAAAAAACAGACAAAATGGACCACATCAGAGTGTAAACATTTGTTCATCAAAAGATACTAATCGCAGAGTAAAAAGGCAACCGACAGAATGAGATAAAAATGTTTGTAAATCATTCATCTGATAAGGATTAATATCCAGAATAAATACAGAGCTCCTAAAACCAACAGCAAAAGGACAAACAGCCCAATTCAAAAATTCTCCAGATAAAGTACACAAACAGCCAATAAACTCATGAAAGGATGCTCAACATCACATCACTCCAGCATTAGGGAAAAGAAAATCGAAACTACGAGATACCGTCTCACATCCATGAGGGCGGCTGCTATAAATTTTTTTTTTCTTTAACAGATAACAAGTACTGGCAAGGATGTGGGGAAAACTGGAACCCCTGTGCACTACTGGGGGGATGCAAAATGGTGCAGCCACAGTGGAAAACCATGGCAGGCCCTCAAAAAATTAAAAATTGACCCACTATTTCATCCAGCAATTCCATTTCTGGGTATATACCCAAAAGTACTAAAAGCAAGGACCCAGAGATCTGTTTGTATACACCCATGTTCATAGCAGGCTTCCCTGGTGGCTCAGGCAGTAAAGAATCTGTGTAGCAATCTGCCTACAGTGCAGGAGACCTGGGTTCCATTCCTGGGTTGGGAAGATCGCCTAGAGAAGGGAATGGCAACCTACTCCAGTATTCTTGCCTGGAGCGTTATTCACAATAGCTAAAACCTGGAAACCATCAAGTGTCTATCAACAGGCAAATGGGTCAGAAAAGCGAGCATATACATACGATAGAATATTATTCAGCCTTAAAAAGAAAGGCAATTCTGGAAGTTCCTTGGCAGTCCAGTGGTTAAGACTCTGAGCTTCCACTTCAGGAGGCACAGGTATGACCCCTGGGCAGGGAATTAAGATCCCTCATGCCATGCGGTGCAGCCAAAAACTAAGAGTTAAAAAATTAATTTTTTCAAAAAGCAATTTTTAAAAAGGCAGTTCTAAAAGATGCTACGACATGGATGAACTCTGAGGACATTACATCAGGTGAAATAAGCTAGTCCCTAAAGACAAGTACTCATGATTCCACTTATTTGAGACAGTAATCAAAGTCACAGAAAGTAGAATGGTGGTGGCCAGGAACTGAGAAGGGAGGGAACAGGGAGTTTAATGGATGTCGAGCTTCGGTTTTCAAAAATGAAAACCAATCCTAAGATTCAACGCACATTCCGCCAACAAAGTTTTCCAAGGAATTTGAAGAGATGATTCTAAAATTTGTAAGAAAAAGAATGAAGGCAAATATAGCCAAGACATCTTTAGTGAAGAAGAAGGTTGGGAGGGCTTGACATTTCAGATATCAAGACCTAGATACCTATGGTAATTAGCTAGTTTGGTACTGACACAGGAATCACCAAACTGGCCTACGATAAAGAACAGGGAGCCAAAACATAGCCCATATATATATGGAAATGTGATATATGATACGAGGTGGCTCTGCAAATCAGTGGTGAAAATATGAACTATAATACCTGATGCTGGGACAGTTGGTTTTCCCTATAGAAAAAAAATAATTTATATCACATACAAAAATCAACTACAAATGGATGAAGATGTAAAAGTGAAATGCAAAATATTAAAAGTTTTAGAAAAAAGTAAAAAAATATCTTGCAACTTTGCATACAGAAGAATCCATTAAACAAACACAAAAATAGAAATCAAAAAGGAAAAGACTGATGAAGTTGACAAAATCGACACAAAAATTTGTTCCTCCAAAGACACTATAAATAACCAGTGAAGATGAGCCACAAATTGGGGGAAGATATTTGCAATTCATAAGAGACAAATGAGTCTCATCCTAAATATATAAAGAACTCCTAAAAACCACTAAGAAAGCAACAGAAAACCAAACAGAAAATTAGGTAAAAGACATGAACAGGCATTTTACGGAAGAAGAAACCTGAATGGCCAATGATGATTTGCAAATATGTTCAACTTCATTAGTAATCAGAGAAATGCAAATTAAGACTATAGAGAATTACCATCTTTATACAAACTAGTTTGGCGAAAGTGAAGAAGCCTGGCAAGTTTTGATCTCGATGTGGAGTGATGCAAACTCTTACACCCTGCTGCTAGGAATGAACACAGGCAAAGACGCTTTGGAAAACAATTTGGCCCTGTCTCAGAAAGCAGAACAAGCACATACTTTATAATCCACAGCTCTTATTTCCAGAAGCTGCTGTGCAGGTGCATCTAGAGATTCATTTAAGAACATTCACAGCAGCCTCGTTTGTAATAACAAGAAAACTAGGAACAAATCAAATGCCCGTGGATGGCGGGATGGAGAAATAAATTGTGATATATTCATACAATGGAAAACTATACATCAGAGAAAATAAATGAACTATAGCAAAACATCCACCTGGGTAAATGTTGGAAACATGGTGTTGAGCTGAAAAATAGAGAGCAATTTCATTTTTATCAAGCTCAGAATGAGCAAAATTATACAATGCACTGTTTGGGGACACACGCACACATGGTAAAAATTACTCCCCAAAAGCCAAGAAAGTTATAAACATAAATTTCAAGGGAATATTTACATCTAAGAGGGAGGTAGGGGCTATGAGAGACGCATTCAGATGACTTTCAAATTCACCAGTGGGCTTTACCAGTGTTTATTGTATTATTACGACTTCATGATTTTCCTAAATAGTCTATTTCCTTTTGTACAAATCAGCACTAAGTCAAATCAAAAGATGTGTGATGAAGCAATTGATGAGAAGCTCCTAGCACATACAGCTGACTCACTCCCCTCTCGCTGCAGGCCAGCCATAGCACTAAGTGACATATACACATTCTCATTTAGTCTCCCAGCGGCACCACCAGCAGACATGATCTTCCTCCTCATTTTATGCGTGAGGAAGCAGACAACCAGAGAGGTTAAGCCACTTGCCTCAGGTCACACAGCTCAGGGGACCTGAGATGCAAACCGAGGTCTAACTCCAGAGCACTCCCTTTCACACAGCAGGAAGGAGATGGCTCTGACCCCGCAGCAGCGCTCCCTTCCCTGAGTCTCCAGAACACTTCTCACAATTAACATGGGAACTCACACTCCTTTTAGATGAATCTGCGTCTAAGACCTCAATTTTCCTAAAGCTCCTCCAGTGCAAAGATAACACCGGTGCCTTCTCTGTATCCCCAGGGCCCGTGCTGGTACCCAGCAGGATGCTTAGTCCTGTGTTCGGGGTGTTGCAGAATCTGCTGATGGGGGGCTCTGTGCTGTTGGCTCAGGAGTCTGGGGCAGGAGTGCCTGGGGGCCACGGGGAAGGGGCAGGCACTCACCCCGGGGGCTGTAGCCATGGGTGTCCATGAAGGAGAGGCCCAGCCGCTCATCCTCCTGCAGGGTGCTCTGGTCCGTGAAGCTCCGGTCCACGGCGCTCATCATGTGGGTCTTCTCCTGGCGGTAGTTGACGGTAGCTTTGGTCATGTTCACTGGCTTCCTGCAGAGGAGGGTCGATGGGAGACATGGGTGCTCAGCTGGACAGGACAGTACCCAGAGGTGGATGGGGAGACCCGGCAGTCAGGGGCCTTGAGGCCAGGAGCCAGTCTAGAAGCATCTCTGGATGCTGAAGGGACTCTGGCCCCATCCTTTGCTCACCAGACCCAGAAAGCTGCCTCTTTGCCCAAAAGGGACCGGGCGGGGTCCTTGATGCTGGGCAAGATTGACGGCAGAGGGAGAAGAGGGTGACAGAGGATGAGATGGCTGCATGGTATCACTGATTCAATGGATGTTAGCTTGAGCAAACCCTGGGAGATAGCGAGGGACAGGGAGGCCTGGCGTGCTGCAGTCCACGGGGTCGCAAAGAATCAGACACAACTTGGGAATTGAATAACAACAAGGGTCCCTATCCTGTGGACCTTTGCTGAGAGCAAGGGATGGAGCAGTGGTGGCCTCAGGCTGGGATATGCCTCCTAACTCTCACGGGGCCTGAGGGCTCAGAAAATGGGGAGGACAGTCACTCTAGGCCTATTGTCGTGTCACAACAATCGCCGCATCCATAACGAGGAAGATGGCTGCCCAGCTCCGGCCCCTGCTGGCCCCACACATAACCTTCCTTCCTCTGGCCTCCCCAGGCAGCTGCCCTGGGACCTCTTCCTCCTGCATGGGAAAGCACTGCAATTCTCCTTCAGGCAGAGGGTCTGGCTAGAGCTTGGCCAGTCTCAGTGTCCAGTGTCCAGTGTTCAGTGGACACGGAATAAATCCAATCATGACTTTTTCTTACCCCCAGGAAGCCCAGGATGGTCCTCCCACAGGCCACACTAGACTTAAGTAATCTACACAGCATCCATATTCCTGTCGCTGCCCACCAGCCCATCCAGCCGCCAGAAGCTGCAGAGGGAGAAGGCCCAGTCCCTCCCAAGATGCAGGAGCTTCGGAGAGGACCCTGGGCAGGGACCTCTGCACAGGCCAGGTCTCCAGTCCAGCTTTAGACATGGATGGTAGTTTGCAACCCCAGGGAACTTGGAGGAAAGTGGGAGGGAGTACAGAGGTGGGGAGGCAGGGCTCAAGGCTCCATGTCCGAGGGGCTGAAACACAGGCAAAGGGAAAGGACATGGGAACGGCGATGAGACTGGAGAAGAGCCAGGACCCGATCACAGGGAAGGCTCGAGACCAGAGAGCCGTCCACCTGCCCAGCCCTGCAGCATGCAGGACACAGGGCAGACCTGAGAGAGGACTTCCAGGTCGTGCGGGCTCAGAGACACTGGTCATCGTGGAGATGAAGAGGACAGTGTGGGACTCACTTCCCCAGAGAGACAAACTCCACTGGCTCCAGAGCTGCTGGGGACAGGGGGAGGGACAGGATGACCTCTGGATGCCCCTCCTGCCAGGACAACAATGTGTTTCCTCTGGGAAACACAGGAAAGAGGGCTCTGTGTCCGTGCTGGGGACCAGTGTGGGTGTGACTTTCCCAATCTGAGACAGCTCAGCAGGCCCAAGCCTCCGACTCCCATCCACCTTCAGGCTCTGGCTATCTCCCTCACTGTGGCCCAGGGCAGAGCCAAAGACCCTTTGGGGGCAGATGAGGAGAGGTCTCCGTGGCTGTGACCTTGACCATCAACATAGGACAGAAGGTGGAGGAGGAAGGGAGGTGAAGAGGGAGACGGAGGAGGGACAAGAGAATTAGGATACAAAGAAGGGAGAGGAGGGGAAAAAAGGAATAATGACAAGGAGAGAGGTGGGGAAGGAGACAGAGGGAGGGGGGACAGGTCAGACACCAGTGACACAGGGACGACAGACAGAGGGCCTCGGACAGAGGACAGCCCGTCAGGCTGGCTGGACCATGCAGCCCCAGGAGGACCTGTCCGAGAGGATCCTGGCCTAGGAGGCGGTCTGCAGCAATGAGCCACAGGGCTCTGTTCCTGCCCAGGCCTCCTGCTCTACTTGGCGGAAGAACTTCAAACACCAACCAACCAGATCCGCAGACAGAGCCAGGAGGGACAGTGCTTACCGCAGCCTCCAGCCGACCTCAGGGTGAGGTCAAGCAGATGGCATGTAATATGGACATGCGGAAAAGTTCGGCATTTAGATTCAAAATTAAGTGCTCTGTGACAACCCAGAGGGGTGGGATGGGTGGGAGATGGGGACACATGTATACCTATGGCCGATTCATGTTGATGTTTGGCAGAAAGCAACACAATACTGTAAAGAATATGAAAATACATATATGTGTATAACTGAGTCACTTTGCTGCACAGCAGATATTAACACAACATTGTAAATCAACTACACGTCAATAAAATAATGTTTTTAAAAACAACTGCAGAGTAGAGGGAGCAGGAGAGCTGCCTTGTTAGGAGCTCAAGGAACAGCTGAGTTGGAGGCTCCACCTGCATTGACCGGGGTGTGGTTGCTGGAAAAGCCAGTGTGACAATGGGTGATATCGATGCAAGAAGAGGGTCCAGGGAGGAGGTGAGAGACCACCGTCCTCTGGGCTGGCCGGGGGCCACCTGGGCCTGCTCTGCAAAGAGGGGACAAACATAGGTGTAGGGGAATGATCTGGAAGGCTTGCAGGGTCAGAGATCCCAGAGGCAGAAAACAGCAGCATCAGCAGGCTGTGGAGTTAGAGGGGGGGCCTGGGCTGCAACCCTGTCTCTGCATGTCCTGTGACTTCTGACAAGTCCTTAACCTCCCTGAGCCTCAGTTTCCTCATCAGTGAAATGGGGCAATCACAGGGCCTCTTCTCAGGGTTGTTGTGTGGTTTCTGTGTGAAGAACTGAGCTCAGAGGAGGCGCCCAGGGATCGGGAGTCTGAGGAGCTGGACCCAGCTAGAGAAAGGCTGGAGGTACCCTGGGAGCCGCCCTATGTCTGACCCCCCACACACACGTGCACACAGGCTATGGACCCAGAGCGGGACCCGGGCGAAGACCTTCCTGGACGTGGACTGAGGTCTGATGTCGGGAGGTCCCACCCAGCAAGAGTGGCTTGAGACACAGGGGCTGCCTCGGGGTCAAGAGGACAGGAGCCTCCAGGAGGTCCAGTGACTTGTCTGGGGCAGCTCAGAGAGCTGGTTCTGAACCCGAGACTCAGCACAGAGCGAGCGCTCATGACCTCCACACAGGAGGACGGCGGGGAGAGGAGAGACAGCAGAGGAGGGAAGCTCAGAGGCAGGGTGGCCGTGGAGGAGGCGCTGACCCCAGGCAGGGCAGAGGCGGGGGTGGGGGCTCCCCAGGAGGGGCGGGGCCCCCAGGCAGGGGCGCTACTTACGGGTAGTAGGAGTAGGCATAGTGGTTTCTCCTGGCAGCGTGCAAAGAGAACACACAGGTGGGCCATAGTTCGTGTACGAGGCGGGGCCCCGGGCAGCACCACCAGCCCTATCTGCTGGGGACCGGGCTGGCCTGGGACCAGCGGGTCAGAAGGGCCTTCTCTGACCCAAGAGCTGGCCCGGCTCCTTCCAGAACCTTCCCCAAGCCCACTGCTGGAGTGAGAAGGAGGTGGGGAAAGGGCCTGGAGGGAAGCAGAGCTTTTACACACATGTGTTCACAAAGAGAAATACACATGCAGACACACTCATGGATACACACACTCACATAGAAGCACATGGACACACTCATGCACTTACACAGACCTTCATGCAGACACTTAGACACCTGTACTCAAACACACACACTGGCACACACAGAAACATACACAGACAGATTCACAAACACACACACACAGATGCCTGCACTCACACACTGGAGGTAACTGTGCACTCACCCCTGCAGACCACCCCCCCTGCAGTCCCCATGCCATCCCCTGCCCCCCGCAGGCTCCCCTGCCCCTGAGGGGACAGCCCTCTGCAAGCTGGGAAGAAATGAGCTGAGAAGGGGAGGGGGGCTGGATGCCAGGACCAACTGGGGCCACCCTCAGCCACCCAGACTGCCCCTGGGTGTGGGGTCCACTAAAGGAGCCGTGTGGCCCCCTCACGAACACCCAGAGCACAGCTGGGCCGAGAGCCCTGACGGGACCTCGA
>SJXQ01011032.1:158494-189012 GCA_006408695.1 Aepyceros melampus | reverse complement strand
TCCCACCTCCCCGGCGGGGAGCCGGATCCCAGAGAGTCATGTCAGCCGGTGGCTCTCAGGGGGTCAGCGAGAGTCCAGACCTGGCCCAGGACCCTGACTCCAGAGCCAGCCCCTCCTGAGGCCCCTTCCAGGCCCGCTCCAGGGTCCTCCACTCACCCGCCCCCACGTCACCCCATCAGCAGCGGGGGGAAGGCAAGGAGAGGAGAGGGAAAGACAGAGGCCCAGCCAGCGCAGGAGAAACACCTGTGGGCACACAGCACGTCTCCCGTCCCAGGGACAGAGCGGGGTCCAGGGCCCTGAGCTGGTCACAGAGGGTGGGGTGGGTGACGAGGGCAGGGAGATGGGCTGAAGGAGTGGCATTCCTCTGGTCTCAGCGGAACTGTCATAACCTCAGAAGGGCCGAGCCTAAGGACTCCCCCACAATACCAGCTACATTAGTTCCCCCTTTACTCTCTCTCTGCCCCTTCACCCTGACACCCTGGTCTTTCCACAATTTGTAATCACGCATTTGTGCTTTTTTTAGTTTAATGCCAGACTCCCCACCCATAGCCACAAAGCACAAGAGGACCGCATCCTGGGTGCTTTTGCCCACCGTGGATCCCCAGGGCCCAGGACAGTGCCCAGGGAATATGTATTCCCTCGATACAGATTTTATTAAACTGAGGAATCAATAAATGAAGAAAAATAACTAAAAGAACTCCACCTCTATGAGCTTCCATTTTCTCCTCTAAACAAGTGAGGTTAAAAATAATCCCCTCCCAGACAGCAAGCATGCTCCCAGCCCTTCCCTGCCCCCTCTGCTTGCTGGGTGGGGGCGCGGGTTCAGGAGGACCCGAGTCATCCATAAGTCATACACGGAGGACCCAGGGGACACACAGGCAACAAGACAGAACCTCCTCAGGCAACAAGACAGAACCTCCTCTGCCCTCATGCAGTTCTCAGTCCAGCAGGGAAGAGAAACACTGAGCAAAGCCTGCGAGTATGAGCAAGTGCAGGGTGGGGTGGGCAGGGTGGGGGAAGTGCTGCAAAGGGAAATGGGGAAGGTCTCTGGAAGGAGAACTAAAGGGTCCAACTGGCCTGGGGCACCCCGGAGTTCCCAGGGGCAGGTGCATCCAGCCTCACTCTCCAGGGGGCAGGAAGAAGAAGCTGAGACCTGCTCCCAGCCACCTCCTCCCCACCCCAGGTACCTCCTTCCTCCAATATTGCACACGGGAGCTCCCTGGGGACTGCTCTCCCTCAGCAACCTCCTAATCTGTCCATTTCATCCATATCCCAAGTTGATCTGAACACCCCCATCCCTGCCAGAGCTGCTCTGCCCCATGGTACCCACGGTGCAGACTGAGGGAGCCGTCAAGAGCACAGTGAACCGGAAGGCCAGGTAGGATTTGGGGGAAAGCAGCAAGGGGCTACGGAAGGGGACTGAATGGCTTTTAGAGGATCTAAGAAGATCAGGGTGGAGGCAGGCGGCTATGAGGAAGGGATCCTAGAGGCTTCCAGTAGCAGCTGCATGAAATGGAGGGCTTCCCAGTGAGGCCCTGGTAGCATCTCTGACCCATCCATCCTCTCCTGGGCCTGGCACTATCTTTGCTGGAGTGGGTGACCTTCCCTACTTTGCCAGTCTTCCCTCAAGAGTAGATCTGGAGAGACTCAAATACCACCTGCAATTCCCCAAATCTGACCCCTCCCTTACAGCCCTCTATCTGTGCCACTCCCCACCCCAGGGCCTCGCCCCCTACAGGAACTACTGTGTGCCAGCCGCGGTGAGGCCCTTCACATGCCCACCCGTAAGGAGGATGAGCTTTGTGGTCAGGCCTGGGTCCAGTCAGGACCTGCTACTTAAAGTGACATGGGCGAGTCACTTAATAATAGTTTCCCGACCTGTGAAAAGGAACTTAGATCTGCTTTGTGAGTCAGGCTCCAGGAAGGAAAAATTCCCTGATGTCTCCCGAGCGCCGGAACAGCGCCTGGTACACAGTAGGTGATCAGTAACTACGGTTCTAATGGGTGATGTGTGGAGAGCTCTTGGCACAGCATAATACTCATTAAATGACAGTTTAAATGATTTTGCCTCAGGAAGCTTCACAGGGAACAATCAGAACCCGATACCCTGAACAGACCATCCCAGCACCCCACTGCTGGCGTGCCCCCACCCCGAGACTCTTGGGGAGAGTCTCTCTCCTGCTGGTGCCTGGCCTCAGACAAGGGGGGCCCTGCCCAGTTCTCCCTCAACTCCCTGGATCCTGCTTATCTGCTCCTGACAGCCCAGAGACCCAGAGCCAACCCACCCACGCGTGCCCAACTTGGCAGCAGCAAGGGCCGCAGAAGCCAGAGCCCAGGAGGGGAGAGGATGGAGCAGGCTCTGCCTCTGGCTCCCGGCTGACCTTGGGCAGGTCTCTGCCCCCACTGGGGCTCAGCGTCTCCATTCCTCAACTAAGGGTCTTGGACCACAGTGTCCTGGGGCTGCCTGGAAGGAACGAGGTGGGGCAAGGAGAATGAGATGGGGCAGGGTCTCAGAAGCCCACCGAGCTCCAAACCAAGGCTCAGTCTTTAGTGCTCCATGTACTGGCTCTGGGGAGGGGTTTATTTAGTGTTTTGAAGATAGGTTCTGCTGCTTTTGGAAGACGGGAAAACCACTAGGCTAGACATCCTTGAACTACAAGGGCAGCTGTCAGTGTCCAGGTTCTGAGCCTCCACAGTTCTAAACCTGGAGATTCTCAGAATCTCACACCCTGGATTTCTAAAACTCCAAAACAGTTTGAGTTCTAGGTTCTAAGATAGGCTGGTATTCACTCCGCCCACTGTGAAATGTACCCGAAAGTGCCTCCCACACAAACATAAGGCTGGACCTTTGAGGCCTGGGAAATGGCAAGGGCAGGAAGGGAAGTCTCCTCTGAGTCACGGGCCCAGACGGACTCCTCAGGGATCAACAGTAACAGAGTCCAGGGCAAGCTGAGCCCAAGAGAAGATGGAGCCTGGGAAGAGCCGCTGCTCAGGGTCCTCCATGTGAAGGGGAGTGAGCCTCGCCTCCCACTGCTCAGGGACAACGCGCCAACCCCGTGCTTAGGGCAGACGCGATGGCAGAAGATCTCTCGGGCACTGAGGATGCCAAGTCAGGTTACCTCCCCACCATCCCCATCAGAACAGCCCAGCGGGCAAGGCGGGTGGGGCCCACTCCCAGCACGGTTCCTTGGCAGCAGGCACTGAGAGCCTTTCCCTGGACAGGGGCACCTGGCACCAGCCAGACCTGGGCTCCAGCCAAGCCACTCTGGGGCAGCTCCATCTGCAGAGTCTCAGGCTTTCCCTCACCGGCTTGGGCCTATCCACAGGCCTGATGCCCAGGTTGGCAGCCCTCCACACGCCCGCCAGGCGGCTGCCCAACCAGCCCTCAGCCTCCTCTCTGCTCACCCGGCCTCAGACAGGCAGAAGCCCCGGGTGGGCCAGGGCACTGGCCTCACTCACCCCTTTCGGATGATAATAATAATGGCCCCCACAGGAGGATGAGGACAGCAAGGCCCCCCGCACAGATGCCCAGGACGAGTCCCATCTCCTCCGACCTCTGGGACACCTCCAGGGGCTGTTTGCTTTCCTTGCAGGCGGCTGGGGAGAACAACAGGACAGAGGATCAGAAGGGAGGCGGGGACCACCTTCCCCCTGCTTGCAGGGGTCTTAAACTCCGGGAGTTGGTGATGGACAGGGAAGCCTGGCGTGCTGCAGTCCATGGGGGTCGCGGAGTCAGACATGACTGAGCGACTAAACTGAAGCCCCAAGGAATAAACCAGGCTGCACAAACAGGTGCAGAAAAGCCTCTGCCCATCATCCTCAGCACGTGTCCCGCCTTTCAGTCAATCAGACCCATCTCTCACCGTCCCTCCCACCTTCCGCATCCCCGGGTCACAGGCCTTACGTGCCCTGTGCCCCTATCTGGAATAGCTCCTCATCAGAACAGCCCAGCAGGCACAGGACTGTGGTGCCCACTGCGATGCCCTCTCTCCTGCCTCAAATCCTCCCCATCCTTCAGTGGATGGGGGATGGCGGATGTGTGTGGGGCCTTCAGACGCAGCCTCCCGCCCTCCTGGGAGGCAACAAGGGAAGAGAATTACGTATCGAGGGCTCAGTTGGGGCATCTCAGGACTGGGAACCACCCACATTCCTCATCTGGGAGCAGCGTCAATCCCGACACTACAGGGTCCATGCTATCCCCCTTCTCCTCCGCACAGGAAAAGGGGCAGATACAGACTCCAGGACCAGGGTCCAGTACCCACCACCCCATTCCCAACTTCAATGGCTCACCCTCAGCCAGGCCCCTTCTGTGACCATGCTGGTGTGAGGGTGTGTGCCCAGGCTGGGAGAAGGAGCCCTCGAGATGCGGCACATAGGGCCCAAGAAGGGAAATGTTTCCTGGCCCGCACCAGTCTGCCAGACCTCCCGCCTCTGCTCCCACAGGCCTGAGTGCCCAGCGTCCACCTCCCCAGAGCTCAGCAAGTAAGAAATCTGTGGCTGAAGGACTGAATCAGGGGGACTTACCCTTCCGGGCGAGGCGGATGCAATTCAGCCGGGTCTCCTGGAGGCACAGATGGGGTGGGTCTCAGCACCGCTGAAGCCAGGACCTGACCCTCCCCAGAGGCAACCTTAGACAGGCTGTCTTTGCTCTGGTCAGAGTTTTTCTGGTATGAACTGTAACTAAACACACCCCACCAGCAGGAGGGTCGAAGGGGAACCAGGGACGGAGGGGCCAAGAAGGGGAGGGGCCCACAAATAGGGCGATGCCTTAGGAAAGTGGAATGAGATGGGTGGGAACAGGAAAAAAAACAGCACAAGTAGGGGGTAAGGAGGAGGTGCTCAGAAACGAGGGTAGCGCTTAGGTCCAGGGGTCCTCTTGGCTACGGGGCAGCCTGGAAAGGAGCAATCCGAGGAGGGAGGAGCCTGGAGAAGGGCGGGGCTTCAGGGAGGAGGCGGGTCCTAGGCGTCAAGGTCAGGTGAAAGCGAGGAGAGGGACACCCTCTGGAGCCAGAGGAACCTGAGATGGAAGACCAGGACCTCAGGAGGCGGCAGGGACCACACTGGGAACTTGGATAGAAATGAATCCGGGAAAAGCCCACCAGGCTCCTCTGTCATCTCTGGGATTCTCCTGGCAGGAATACTAGAGTGGGTTGCCAGGCCCTTCTCCGGAGTATCTCCCCGACCCAGGAGATCAAACTCGGGTCTCCTGCATCGCAGGCAAATCTTTTACTATCTGAGCCATCAGGGAAGAAGCCTCCCGGAAAGGGTTAGTACTGGAGAGAAGGTGTCTGGGGTTAGGAGGGCGGGGCTCAGATGGGTAGGCGGAGGTGGACAGGAATAAGTACAGGAGGGCTGGGCGCAATATGGGGAAGGAGGTGGGCAATAAGGCTAGTGGGAAGCGAAGGGTGGAGGGGTGGAGGATGGGGCATTGTCTCCAGCTTCTGTAGCAGCCTGCTCCGACCTGTCCTGAGCCTGTCCCCCGCCCGGATCACCCCCACCACGACCCCGGCCGGGCCCTCACCCCCTTCAGGTGGTTGCTGCCTGGAAGTAGATGAGATAGGCCTTTCTGGGCTCAAGCGGTGGGTTCCAGAAGCCGCGGTAAGTCTGGTTGTCACCCACGGTGAAGGGCATGGCCTCAGGCAGACTGCTGGCCGCCAGTTCGGCCCCGAAGTAGTGCACCAGGCCCCGGGCCAGCGCTGCATCGAAGGTCAGCGGCACCGGGAAGCAGTCCTGGCTGCCAGGCTCCCGCCGGAGTCTCCGCGGCCGCTCCTCCTCCACAATCACCTGGTACACACTGGACATGGGGAGGGGACAGGGCAGCGGTCAAGGTGGCCAGAGGACAGGGAGAGCCATCTGGTGACTAAGGGTGTGGGCTTGGGGTCAGGCTCAGGACAGCCCTCATCTCAGCTCTGTCTCTTCCTAGCTGGGCAAGTCACTTAAGCTCCCTGGGCCTCAGTTTTCTCCTCTGTAAAATGGGAATGATTACAGGATGGCTCCATAAGGTAGAGGCGAGCAAAGAGGCAAGTTTAACAAGCAGCCAGTGCCTGGGCAGCTGTTATTACTGTAACTAAGGCTGAAAGTATGTGGGCCCTGCTAAAGCCAACCGAGCCCTGAAGCTCCACCCTGACTCCCGGGGCCTGGGAACCTCAAGCCCTGGGCTCCAACCAGGTTCCCAACTGCTCCCTCTAGGCCTCAGTAAATTCAAGTAAGACACAATGCATTCATTCATCCAGAAAGTTTTTACTGAGCTCAGACATGAGTCCTATGCTGGGCACTTGGGGCTCTGGGCTTCCTAGAACTGGCCTCCAGTGGGGGAGCCAGTCACTGAGCAGGCAAACGAGGTCACACTAAACCTACATCTTGAATACCCTCCCAACCCGGAGGCAGCCCTGGGTCTGTAACTCTGAGCCTGCCATCTCTCCGGCCTGATGGCTGATTTCTGTTCCCTGGTCTCTGTCTCCCGATCCCACCTTGTGTGTTTCTATTTATTTTCATCACTATACTGAATGGCCTTGTCCCATGAGCTCCTCCAAATTCTCTGTGGAACAAAGCCAAGGTAAATAAATGAATGCTGACAAATTTAAATCTTTCCACTCCCAGCCTCAGTCACGTCTTGGCGTGTGACACCCCATACTGACAATGGCAGCCTGCACTCTGGGAAAGTAGAAATGCCTTTTCCTTGCTCTCCAGCTATTTTGTTTGTTTGTCTGTTTTGAGCCCCCAAGTTAGGAGGGAATCACCCCATCACCCTAGGATTTAGGCCAGACAGTTTCATCCCATCATTAGCCAGCCCAGGCCTCTCTCAAACCCCTCTCTCCCAGGCCGAGGTCAGGCATCCCCTGGCCCCAAGTCCCGCCAGGAGATGCTAATAATCATGAACCGTGAACAAAGCACATCTTGATCTGGGATAATCACCATAAGGCACAAAGGAACAGGAGGCTCAGAGAGGTGAAGGGACATGTGCAAGGTCACACAGTCATCAGGCCTCTCCACCTCACATGGTCTATCCCTTGCCCCATCCCAGGCTTGCCTGGGATGCTGACTGGGCTGCTCACAGGATCCCCCAAGGAGACAAGGAAAGGAGAAGGTTCTGGGTCCCCAACTCCTCCCAATTCAGAGGCACCAGCATCCTGAGCCTCCTGCAAAATACCAAATTCCCCTGAGCTCTGCAGACTTCTTCCTGCAGCTCCCGTTAGGGTCCGGGAATCAGCCCAAATCAGACTGTGCAGTAGCAAATATGGGGAGGCAAAGCAGGAGGAAAAAGTGAAAGTGGGGAGGAGTGAGGAAGTGAGTGAGTGTCAAGAGCACCTGGGAAACCCCCTGCCTTCTTGGGGGGGGTCTCAGTAGGACCCTCTCATGGCCAACTGCAGGCTGTCACCCTCTCCCAGTGCCTGAGCCTTTATGGGAAGGAGCGGGTGGACCAGAGGGCCAGGGAGGCTCCGTGATTTCAAAGAAAGGTACAGGTTGTATAGACAGACCAGGCTTTCAAATCCCAGCACTATCGCTTACCAGGCGTGTGGCCTCGGGGGCACATTATTCAGGCTCTCTGAGCCTGCTTCCTGATGCGGAAAATAAGGGGCTGATACCCACTCCACCGGCTGCCATGAGGATCAAATGACTCATGCAGGTAAAGTCCCTAGGATGACGTCTGGCTGACAGGAAGTGTGTGCACACATTGCACAAACACACTCACACTGTCTCACATACACACACATCAAACCCACGATCACACACACACACCATCTTATCTCCAGCACCTTCTCCCCAACAGAAACAGTCATTTCAGCATCTGCTTTCTCTGCAAAGAATTAGGGAAGCCAAGCTCTCGGCCACTCCAGAGAGATGACCCCACGTGGCCAGATGCCCTAGCCTTCCAGAAAGCTCATCCTTGTGTCTCCCTCAACAGGAACCTCCAAGGGAAAAGCTGGGGAGAAATAAAGCCCCAAGGTGTCAGAGGTAGGCCCTCTGGAAAGATCTGAACAATCTCCTGTTCAAGATCTTGTGACAGTCACCACCAGACAGCCCACGGCCTCAGAGGGGAGTGAGTGCAGGCCTTCCACCTGCCCAGGATCACAGAACGTCCTCCTCCCAACACCCTGAACCCTGAGGAGGAGGCTGAGGGAAGACAAGGCTGCGCGGGCCTGGGTGGGGGTTCTGGGTCAGAGGACAGGCCTCTCCTTTTACCACCCTGACCTCCCGCCCCTCTGTTACACACGTGCCCACCTGATGGGCGCCCCTCGGCCCTGCGCCGGCCTCAGCAGCACGGTGATGGTGTTCTCAGACTCGCCCAGCGGAGACGGCATGTCAGCATAATCAAAGCTGGGCGCTGGGGGAGAGGACAAGGACATAAGCCCAGAGCCTGGCCACTGCACCAGGAAGGCCAGGCCTCCAGGCTCCTTGACCTCTGCCCTCAGACCGCTTCCCCTAACCTCTGCCTCCCTGTTCCTTCTGACTTGAGCTTCCCTGACCCCTGACCTCAGCCCTCGGATTCCACCAACCATCTCCAGAACCCTCTGAGTTAATCCTCCCTGACCTCACTCTCTAAATGGTTCATTTATCTCAGCAGGAGTCCTCCATTGCCACCCTCAGGAGGCCCCACCCTGTGCCCAGGGGATTCTCGGCCTCCCCAGAAGGGCCAGGCTAGGTCAGGCGGGGCTCACCTGAGATGTTGGTGGTGATCTCGGTGAGCGCCGCCTGGCCGAAGCCTTTGCCTGTGCGGGCCCGCACCGAGAACAGGTAGGTGGTGCCCGGGTGCAGGTTGGAGAAGACATGGTAGGTCTCATTGCGGAGCTTGGAGATGGTACGCCGTGGGCCCGGCACATTCACCGCTGGGTCTGATGACTCGACACTCTGGTAACTGATCTAGGGGCAGAATGGGCAAGCAGGCAGGCTCAGGGATGAAGAAATAGCCTCCCACTCATCATGGTTCAGGTGAGCCAGAGAAATGGCTGGGCAAAGGGGGAGGCTTGGGGGGACTGTGGGTACCCCTCAGCCCAGGCCTCTGGGTAGCTTTGCCTTCTGCCTTCAGGTCCCCAATCGCCCACAGGGTGCAGACCCCAGCCATAGCTGAAGGAACACCAATAATCACCTCTGTTCTCCCACCCCACACACTTCCCTCTCCAACCTGTGGGCCCCCTGTCCACCAGGGGCCCACCCACCTCATACTGAGTGATGAGGCCATTGGGTTCCTGGGGCTCCTCCCACTTGAGGAAGATCATGTCCTCCAGCGGAGTAAAGGTCAAGGACTCAGCCGCAATCCCACCAGGCACTGCGAGGGAAAGATGACACAGGGCAGGGAAAAGCAAGCTTTGGAACCAGCTACCTGGGTTCAGATTCCAGCCTTGCCATTTCCTAGCTGGGACGCTTGGACCACTCAGCCTCTCTGAGCCTTGGCTTCTTCATCTGTGAAATGGGAATGATAACAACACCTCCTCCACCAGAATTAAATGATGTGATGTACAGAAAGCCCCAAGGCAAATACCTATCAGCACTCTCAGATGGTTTGGCCTACGTCTGAGCACTCGAAAAGGGCAGCTGGCATTTTCATTACTGTGCAGGAGGCATTTCGCAGAGAAGAATGAATGCTCCTATTTTGTTCCAGCTGAGTGGTTTTCAGAAAATAAGACATTTGCCAGAAAAATGAAAACAACTGCCTTACAGTGGCAGGATTATGGGTGGAGATGTTTTCTTGTCTGAAAATTACTAATTACACAAACAATATGTTCAATGTAGAAAATCAAAATAAGCACAAGGAAAATTAATGGCACCAACAGTTCCATCACCCAGAGATAAACACTGTCAACATTTCAGCAGCAGCCCTTTCAGATACGGTTTTGTTTTGTTTTTTTTTAAGGTATCATCTTCACAGCTGGCTCAAGGAATTTCCTCTAGGAAGAGAATGGCCTTCTTTGTTTCTGGGAAAACACTTTGATAAACCTTTGTAGGGAAGCTGAACTTCTAAGATAGGGGAAAGCAGAAACCAAGATAACAGCTCAAGTGCCTTGTGTTAAAATGAAGTTAACCAGGCAATTCCACTATTCACCCACCAAAATGTTAAAAGGAAAAAGACAATTCCAAGTGCTGGTGAGGATACAGAGCAACTGAAATTTTCACACACTGCTAGTGGGAGTGTAATTCAACACAACCGCTTGGGAAAACTGGATATATCTCCTTATTATGAACACAAACCCTGAAATCTAGCCGTTCCACTCCTAGGCATAAACCCATCAAAAATGTGTAGATCTACCAAAAAAAAAAAAAAAAAGAATCTACAAGAATTTTATTTGCAGCACAATTTAAAATAGTTGCCGCCACCGCTGCCACTAAGTTGCTTCAGTCGTGTCCACCCCTGTGCGACCCTACAGACAGCAGCCCACCAGGCTCCTCTGTCCCTGAGATTTTCCAGGCAAGAACACTGGAGTGGGTTGCCTTTTCCTTCTCCAATGTAAAATAGCTGAAAGCAACCCAAATGCCTAACAATAGTAAATAGGATGAATAAATAGTCACATAATGGATTATTCAGCAATGAGAATAAATTCTCTAGAACTGTACACACAACTTGGCTGAATATCTCAAGCATAAAGCTGAGACAGAGAAGCCAGTCATAAAAAGAACATACACTGACCCAGAAAAGGTGAAACCACACTACAGACCTACTGGAAGGACTAAGCTCCCAATGCTGACAACACCTCCTACTGGAGAGAATTCTGAGCACCTGGAGCGCCCTGATGGTGCTGTTGGTCAGTCACTCAGCCGTGTCTGACTCTTTGTGACCCCATGGACTGTAGCCTATCAGGCTCGTCCTCCCATGGGATTTTCCAGGCAAGAGTACTGGAGTGGGTCGCCATTGCCTTCTCCTACTGGAGAGAATTCTGAGCACCTGGAGCGCCCTGATGCTGTTGTTCAGTCACTCAGCCGTGTCTGACTCTTTGGGACCCCATGGACTGCAGCGCGACCCCATGGACTGCAGCGCGACCCCAGGGACTGCAGCACGCCAGGCTCCTGTCTTTCACGGATGGAGATGCAAATGTATGGCCACTTTGGAAATCAGTTTGGTAATTTCTTATCAAGTTCAACATACACTTACACACAAAACAACACTCCCACTCAAAGGTATTTTCCCAAGTAAACAAAAACTTAGTCCATTTGAACCAGCATGCCAATGTTCAATTCATAGCAGCTTCATTTGTTTTTTGTTTTTTGAATGTATAATGTTTTACTTTAGTCTGGGTAGAACCACAAGGGTTGCTACGAGAACATATCATGGTTTAGGTTATTATATACAACAGGTTTCCTGAAAACAGGGGTAGTTTTATCCTCCAAGTTACAGAGTTTCTAAAATGGCTTTCTTTTTTTTTTAATTAATTTTTATTGGAGTATAGTTGCTTTACAATATTGTGTTAGTTTCTACTGTACAGCAAAGTGCATCAGCTATATGTATTTAAAAAAAGAATATACACTATATGATTCCCCTGATATAATGTTCAAAAACCAAGCAGAAATTAGTCTATGGCATTACAGGTCAGGATAATGATTACCTTTGGGAGCTGTGAGTTGGGAGGGTGCAGAAAGGGGACTTCAGGGCTGCTGGTAATGCTTTTTCTTGGTCTGGGTGTGGGTTATCCTGATGTGCGCAGTCTAGGAGAATGCCAAGTTGAGCTGACCACTAAGCACACTCCCCATAAGTATTATACTAATACTTGAGTGAAAAGTATACAATATTAAATAATTAATTAATATTAAAAAGAGGCAGGAGAAGAGGGACAGAGAAAAAAGAAAGAAAAACAAGGAGCTAAGTGAGGCCTGGCCAGGGTAGGGGGTGAAGCAGCCTCAACAATGTACCTTGCAGAAGGAAAGGGAAAGGTCAACAGATTTTAAGAATGGAGTCTGAGAGTCAACATGAGATTACTTGAGAAGGGTAGCAATACATGCTACCCCAAAATATGTCACTTGGAAGAAGGATTATTTTGAGTTGAACTGAGAAGGCAATATAGGAGCATACACAAGAAAAAATTCTCTACCTTCCCCCTATTTGCCTAAAAGTAGGACATAAATTTGCACAGGTGGCCCCCTCCCCTCTTTACCTGGTAGGACAGAAGTTAATCACTGAGAAACCTCTGGACCCTTATCAGCCCAGAGGAATCTACCTGACAAACTTTACTGACCACCATTAGTTTCCCCATACATTTGATTTCCCCTAATTTGCTGCCCCTAGAAGTTTGAAGTCCTTTTCTTTTGTCTTGTCACTTTTCTAAAAATTCATTGTTCTATGGTTAAGATGCTATATAAACTCAAGTTCTTACCACTTCTTTGAGTCACTCATCACTGAGTACTCCCTATTATATGCAAAGCGTGTGTTCATAAACTCCTGTTTCCTATAATGGAAAATAATCTGAATATATATGTGTGTGTATATATTCACATATATATTATATAAGCTTTGGAAAGATTAATAAAATTTATTTTATTATATATAATAAAAACTAAATCCCTTTGCTTATGCCTAAAACTAACACAATGTTGCAAATTAACCACACTTCAATTTTTAAGAATATATAACAAAAAATAAATATAATTTATAACAAAAAATTTTTTAATATTTTTATCTTATTTTTATCTGGTTACTCTATCTTTGCTCAGTCAATTTACAGGGTCTCAGCCAATGAACCTCAGATAGGTAGGAGAAAAAGTTAAGTTTCTCCGATATAAGGTAAACCCCTCCAGACTTCATTCCCACCCCCAGCAAATCCTCATCAGTGCAGGGCACAAGGCATACACACTTCCTCAGGTGGGTGAGGTTTTCTGGAAATTGAGAAAGGAGTTGGATTTTACATCTGGGCCACTGCTGTGCAGACAGAAAATTGTACACGTGAGGAAACAAACAAACAAAAAAACTATTAACCAAGGAGCTTAGGGGTACCTGGGGATTCACAGCAATCTGGAGGAAGGCTTTGGACCTGTGCTGAGATTAGAATACAGCTGTTATGAAAAACAGCTCTCAAACAGATGGCCAGGTTTGAAACCCAGCTCTGCTACCCATCTACTAGTAATGGGACTTCATCAGCAAAATGGGAATGATAACAGTGAACAGCCAGATAGGGTTGTTATGAGATGCACATGAGCATTAATATATAAAAAGCGTTCTGAAATTAATGAATGTTAGCTTGATATAAGTGGAACAGTACACTCAACAATGACAGAATGCACATTTTTTTCAAGTAGATATGGAACATTTACTAAAATTTAACCATATATCACTGGTGGCTCTGCTAGTAAAGATTCCACCTGCAATGCAGGAGACCTGGGTTCGATCCCCGAGTTGGGAAGATCCCCTGGAGAAGGGAACGGCTACCCACTCCACTATTCTGGGCTGGAGAATTCCATGGACTGTATAGTCCATGGGGTCGCAAAGAGTCGGAGTGAAAGACTTTCACTCACCCACAACCATATGTCAGGCCATAAAGCATGGATCAAATTTCAAAAGACCAAAATTAGAGTATGTACTCTGACTACAGTGTGAGCTAGAAATCAATAACAAAAAGATAATTAGAGAAATCCCAGTCAGAAATCAAACAACGTAATTCTAAATAACTCTTGGGTCAAAGAGTAAATCATAACAGAAATCAGAAAATATCTTAAACTGAATGATACTGCAGATTGGATATACCAAAACTTGTGCAATAAAGCTAAAGCAAGGCTGAGGGAAATTTAAGCTTTAAATGCATATATTAGAAATGAAGACAGGCTCAAAATCAGTGATCTAACAAGCTTCCATATCAAAAACTAAAAGAACAGCTGATCAAATGCAAAGAGAGCATTTTTAAAAAGAATAGAAGAGAACATAAGTATAAAATTTTAAAAAAAAACTAGGCCAAAATTTGGTTCTTTGTAAAGATTAATAAAATTTATATACCCTTACCAAGAATGAACATGAGAAAAAAAGAGAAGACACAAATTACCAATATCAGGCCTGAAAAAGGGGCTAGCACAATAGATCCTGCAGACATTCAATAAATATAATAAGAGAGTATTATAGCCAACTTTATCTCAAGATAGTTGACAATTTAAGTGAAATGATCAAATCCCTTAAAAACAGAGTACACCAAAACTGATACAAAGACTAGAAAGTCTGAATATTCCAATATCTATTTGGAAAATTAAAATTGTTATTAAAAACCCTCCCACAATGAAAACTCCAGGCTGAAATGACTTCCCTGGTAAATGTTCCCAAACATTTTAAGGAAGAAATTATACCAATTTTACCCAAAGTCTTCCAAGGAATAGATATTAGCATCATTACTCTGTTGTCATACAGTCGGCTTAAACCTAAGCAAAAAATCTCCTAGGGTGATTTTGGTCTCAGACATGTGGCGTCTGTGGGCACCAGGGATCCGGAGGCCTCTTACCGTCCTCGTCTGTCTGGAAGGTGACTTCCTTGCCCTCTTTGCGCCCCTCGGGGTTAGCGAGGACGAGCCGCACGTGCACATTCCGGTAGGGCAGCAGGTTCTTGATGGTGTAGCGGCTGACACCCCGCTCCATCTTCACACACTCCCGGACGGTCTGGTTGTGGCTGCTGCCCAGGCTGTAGTGGTAGCACAGGGACACCGAGTAGGTGTGGCAACGCGTCACGTTGTAGCCCAGCGGTTCCCACTGCACGGTCAGTTGGCGGGCCTGGATCTCAGCAAAAGCCAGGCCTTTGGGGGCCCTCATGGGCTCTGGGGAATCCGAGCAACGAAAGGGCAGAAGAAATAGGAGGAGAAGCAGGATGAGAGAGAATATCAGGCAGCTGACTAGTATCAACCCTCATATCATTTGCCCCCAAGAGTCCAAGAGACCCCTTAGTGTGGCAAAAAGGGAATAAAGTGTATGTTTTGGAGTCAGGCAGGCCCACATCTGAATCCTGGCTCTGTCGCTTGCAGATGACAACTACTGGCTAAGTCACTTTATCTCTCTGAGCCTTAGTTTCCTCATCTGCAAAATGGGATAATAGGCTCAATCTCATAGGAATGGCTGTGAGGTTTAAGGTAAAACACGCAAAGCATGTGTAGCAATGGCTAATACACAATGTGAAAGTGGCTCAGTCATATCCGACTCTTTCTGACCCATGGACTATATAAGGTAAGGTAAGTTGCTCAGTCGTGTCCGACTCTTTGGGACCCTGTGGACTGTAGCCCACCAGGCTCCTCAGTCCATGGAATTTTCCAGGCAAGAGTACTGGAGTGGGTTGCCATTTCCTTCTCCAGAGGATCTTCCCAACCCAGGGATAAAACCTGGGTCTCCCACACTGCAGGCAGACGCTTTAACCTCTGAGCCAACAGGAATTCTCCAGGCCACAATACTGGAGTGGGTAGCCTTTCCCTTCTCCAGGGGATCTTCCTGACCCAGGAATTGAACCAGGGTCTCCTGTATGGCAGGCAGATTCTTTACCAACTGAGCTATCAGGGAAGCTTCAATACACAGTAAGCCATCTATTAGCTATAATTTTTTTAATAATATGGTTCACTTCCTATTCCAAATTCCTCCTGAAGGAAGTCAAGACAGTCTGAATCAACCAACTTGTATTTTTCTTCATCCTCTGTTAATTCCAAACTTGTTCTAAAACAGTTTACAGTAATATGTACAATATAATAATACAGAGAAGTCAGCATAATGGGGGAAATGAGAGCCAAATATGTAAATAATGCCAGAGAATGTTAGGAAAATAGAAATGCATGCCATTAGGTCCCACATGGAGCTATAAATATAAGGCTCAAATAGGTGATGGGTTCCCTGGCTGCCAAAGAAAAAAGGGAAATACAATCTGTTCTATAAAGATGATGATGGTGGCTGTAAACATTTACTGGGGGCTTTGTCTGTGCCAAGCCTTGCTCTAGAGGCTTTAAAATGCTTTCTCTCATTTAACCCTCTCTGTAATCTAATGGAAAGCTGCCATTATTTGCCTTGTTATGCAGATTAGAAATAGAGGCACACAGGAGAGATTAAGCAAACTTGCTGACTGTCACACAGATAGTAAGTAGTGAAGCTGGAATCCAAACCTGACAGGCCGGCTTCAGAATCCACACTCTTAACCACCACTACTCTGCCTCCCCATGAGGAATTCACTGTCCAAAAACTAAAAATAAATAAAAATAAGCCAGGAAACTTCCTTGATGATCCACTGGCTAAGACTCCACATTCCCAGTGCAGGTAACCAGGTTTGATCCCTGGTCAGGGAACTAGACCCTCGCATGCTGTTACAAAGATCAAAGATCCCACGTGCAATTAAGACCCAGCACAGCCAAATAAGTAAAATATTTTTAAAAATAAATAATAAATGACTAATAGTTCAGTTCAGTTGCTCAGTCGTGTCTGACTCTTTGCAACGCCATGGACTGCAGCATGCCAGGCCTCTCTGTCCATCAACAACTCCCAGTTTATTCAAACTCATGCACATTGAATCGGTGATGCCATCCAACCATCTCATCCTCTGTCATCCCCTTCTCCTCCCGCCTTCAATCTTTCCTAGCATTACGGTCTTTTCAAATGATTTAGCTTTTCGCATCAGGTGGCCAAGGTATTGGAGTTTCAGCCTCAACATCAGTCCTTCCAATGAACACTCAGGGCTGATTTCCTTTAGGATGGACTGGTTGGGATCTCCTTGCAGTCCAAGGGACTCTCAAGGGCCTTCTCCAAATGAATAAAAAGGATACCTTTTTAAAAATTAATTAAGTAACCACACCAATGCCTCTGGAGAGGCAGCTACCCAACATAAGGCAAGTGCACATTACTGTGCTCCATGCCTCTTGAAGATTCCATAGGACCAGAGTGTTATCTGTATTTTATAAGTAAAGAAATCAAGGCTTCTTTACTCAGGGGCTCAGGCCCCAGTCCTGCATCTGCACTGAGCAGCTGTGCAATCCTAAGTAAATCTCTGGGCCTCAATTTCCTCATCTATAACATGATGGAAGAAGCCACGATTATGAACGATCCTCTTCTCTCTTGCTCTCTGACTGTGCAGAGTGTGATACCTGCCAAGTGTCCCCAGTTAGAGGATATCAGGACACACCTTAATAAACAGGAAAGAAAGTCTTACTGCTTGGCCTCTTAAGATGATTAAGTATGACCCTATTATCATTTTCATATGATTAATTTGCTCAGGATGCTCTTTACAAAGACAACGCAGAGAGAAACATCAGGCTGCTCCTCATTTGCGAGTGGATGGGTAGGTGCTCAGCTTTAGACGCTGGCCAGCACAGTGCAACTTTCCTTCCTTCCCTGGACCAGAGGCAAGTGGCTGTCTCCAGTCATACATCAGAATGCCACCTGAGAGTAAGGCTTGACTTCTTACAGACAGCCTGGCTCTCTTATCCCCACAACAAGGCAGACCCGATCCTCACCCGACAAAAACGTTAATAGGCTGGTTCCCTGCTCACTGCATCTGAGGGCTGATAACTGCAAGCCCACTTACCACACTTGTCTTCTCTCTGCTGTTCCTGGACCATGGAGATCTTCCTAATGTTTTTCTGTATAGTTTTGTTTTAACTCATTGTTCTTATCTGTCTAGAAAGGAATGGGTGAGTTTTGTGTGTGTTCACTCTGCAGTCACTCTGCTGTCTTGTTCAGAGGTCTTTGCTTTATTTCCTGAGACTTTCTGGCTCTGGTCCCGGCTGCCCGATGTGTCCTGTCCCAAGGTGTCTGTGTCTGTGTCTGTGTCTCTGTGTCTGTGTCTACTAAAGCCAAGTACCATGGATTTACGTGCACTGTGAGAGTGGATCTCGGTTCCCTGAAGCTCTGCTCACATCATCCCCACCCCCGGGAATCCTGCTCCACATCCTCTACCATCCTTCCAGGTTTGGTGGAAGCACACTGCTTCCTTCACCTTCCTGCAGCGTTCAGACAAGGACACGAAACATCAACGGCAAACCGGTGACACAGGCTGGGCTGGGACTATGACCAACAAGACGGTAAGTGTCTCATCCAAAAGGCGCAGCTGCCACTCAGTTCCAGGCTGTGTTGCCAGATCTTCCCATTTATGAAGCCAGAAATGCCAATTTTTTGTGTGAAATATCCAGATTTTTAAATACTGGCAACCTACTCAGGTTTTTTTTCAAACCATTTTGCCAGGGGACCTCCCTGGCATTCCAATGGTTACGACTCCACACTTCCAATGCAGGGGGTGCAGTTTTGATCCTTGGTCGGGGAACTAAGATTCCTCATGGCCAAAAGGAAAAAAAAAACAGTTTTCAGGGCACAAAATGGTAACCTCTAACTTGAAGATTGAAACTTTCACCCTCATGCTTAAGTATCTCATTCTCCAACAGCTATGCTAGCCCCCTCCCCCCTGGCTAGACAGAGGGGTCTCTGAGAAGAAAGCACACTTTTCTTTCTCTCCCCACCCTGAACAAATTTGGGCAGATCCAGAGGCTCAAATAGTTTGTTGACTACAGGCTGATATGTTGATTGAGGGGTGTGAATTCATGAGTCTCTCTGTGTTTCCAAAAACCATCTGGCACCCAGACACATGCTCTTCGGCTGCCAGCACACACTGGCAAAACAGAACTTGGGAGCCTCAAAGCCCCAACCCTCTGAATTCCACAGGGCTATAGGCCACTCAGAGGTCAAAGGTCTAAATGCACTTTTTTTTTTTTTAAACAAGAAGGCTAACAGTTAACATCTGTTAAATTAGCCCCCAATGCATTGATTTTAATGATGCTAAGGAGCACTCAATAACCCTGAAATATTAACTGTTGCTTGAGGAAGGGGCTTTGGAGTGGGGTTGGGTACTGCAGAGTTCAAATCCTATCTCCACATTTCATTAGTTCTGTGACTTCAGGCAAGTGATTAACTCCCTTTGAACATCAAGTTCTTTGACTAAAAAATGGAGATATAATAACACCTACTTTAAAGAGCAGTGTGAGAGTTACATGAGATGATGTGAGTCTAATTCATAAGAATTAATTAATATGTGCATGCTAATAGTGAGATATGGTAACTGAAGCCACAAAAATAAAAGATGCTTGCTCCTTGGAAGAAAAACTATGACAAACCTAGACAGTGTATTAAAAAGCATAGACATCACTTTGCTGACAAAAGTCCATATAGTCAAAGCTATGGTTTTCCCAGGAGTCATGTACGAATGTGAGAGTTGGACCATAAAAAAGGCTGAGTGCCAAAGAATTGATGCTTTCGAACTGCGGAGCTAGAGAAGACTCCTGAGGTCCCTTGGACAGCAAGGAGATCAAACCAGTCAATCCTAAAGGAAATCAACTCTGAATCTTCATTGGAAGGACTGATGCTGAAGCTGAAGCTCCAATGTTTTGGCCAACCTGATACAAAGAGCCAGCTCATTGGAAAAGACCCTGATGCTGGGAAAGATTGAGGGCAAGAGGAGAAGGGGACGACAGAGGATGAGATGGTTGGATGGGCATCATCAACTCAAGGGACATGAGTTTGAACAAACTCTGAGAGATAGTGGAGGACAGAGAAGCCTGGAATGCTTCAGTCCATGGGGTCACAGAGTCACACATGACTTAGCGACTGAACAACAACAAGGATAAGATATACCCTTATATATAGCAGCACCCTTTATAGCAGCAGTATAAATTAGTACAACCACTTTTTAAAGCAATATACGTCAAAGCCCTTCCTTAAATCACCTCTGACTACTTACATGAAAGAAATAATTCAAGGAGGGAATATAGCATGATCAGCACTAAGTTTTTCGATACAGTACTATTCACAATAATGAAAATCTAGAGGCAAATAGCCCAGCCATATGGAGACACTCAGCGGACTCCTACAGCCAATAAACACAATTATAAACAACATAACACAAGTAACAACACCAAGAAAAGGAAGTAGAGTCAGAACGCTTCCCACATCCCAATGACAAGGGTGTGAAATGTGTACTGTAGGCATATGGGCAGAGATTTGCAGGAGGCAGGAAAACTAAAACAGCTGTTGGGCTAGGATGGTGAGATTTAGAGTGATTTCTTTTAAATGCCTCTACTGGTGTTATATTATTGTTTTTACAGTACATAATACTGTGGGAGAGGAGTTTCATGGAGCCCAAAGAGATGACAACACAGCTGGCCAACAGCAACACTATGGGTCAAGGCGCCTAAGCAAAGAGGGGGTGGCGATGCAAACGAAGAGAAACATGTGATTAAGAGGAGCGGGCTGAGTTGTTTGGATTCTATCTGCCTGGTCCCTGCTAATTTACACAGCTTCCGTCCCAGCCAGGCCATGTAAAGTGTTTAGCAGTGCCTGGCACAGAGTGGGTACTCAGCCCATGATGGCAGCTATGCAGCTATTACTGGTAGTAAGGTGGTGGCGGTGGTTTCCAACACGAGACTGGAAGTCAGGACATTCAAACCTTGGTGCTGACTCTGCTATGGACTCACTGTGTCAGTGTGGTCCAGTGACTAACTCTCGAAATTTCACTTTTCTCATCTGTAAAACGGGAATGGTCAACAGCTGTCATCATGAAACCTGGGTTCTTAACTTACTGTATAGTCACAGGCAAACGCCTTCCCATCTCTGGGCTTCCATCCCCTCATCTGCACACTAACAGGAGTGAAAGAGAGACTCTCTGTGGACCCCAGGCTCTGATTTCTTTCATACCAAGTACCTGACCAGAACTGGCTTTGAAGAGTTAAAAACACCATAACAATAATAGCTGTCATTCACTGAAGGTTCACTGTGTGTTAGGCACTAGGCTTCACAGGCATTTAATACATTTACATGCAATTACCTACATTTAATCCAAAACCAGAGGGTTGCACAATTCAGGCTTCACTGCTCCTCTCTTTTCCATCTACACTTATTCCCTAAAATCTAAGGACTAAATCAGGGGTTCTCAACCTTGGCATCACTGACATCTCAGATAGACAATTTTTTGTTGAAGAGGCTGCTTATACACCGTAGGATATTTATGACCTTCTCTGGCTGCCTCTATCCCTAAGATGCCATTAGCACCCCACCTCCAGTTGTGACAACCAGACACTGCAGATGACTCTTGGGAGACAAAATCACCCCCACTAAGAACCACCAGCATAAAAGATCTCATCCAGTCTCATGGCTTTAAATATCATCTACACCATGTCTATACTGACGACTTTCAAATTTATATCTGCAGCCCAGACCTCTTCCCTAAACCCCACACTCGTAAATCCATCAGCCTGATGGATATCTCCACTTGAACGTCTAATAGGCACCTCAAAGTCAACATTTCCAACACAGAACTCCTGATCTATGGCACCCCGTCACACTTGCTCCTTCCGCAGTCGGCTCCCTTGCAGTAAATGATAACTCCATTCTTTCGGCTGCTCAAGCAAAACGCCTTGGAGCCATCCTTGACTTCTATTTCGCTCTCACTGCATATCCAATCCATCAACAAATGCGGTTAGCTCTACCTTCAAAACAAACCCAAAATCTAACCCCTTTCACCACCGCCACCACTTCGTCCCAGCTCCCAGCTGACTTGTTGCAGTAGCTTCCTCACTGGTCTCTCCTCTGATCCCTTCGCCCTCCTAGAGTCTGTTCTCCACAAAAGGACAAAAGTGATCCTCGTAAACATAGGAGGTGATGTCACTCCTGCTCTCCCAACCTGCAATGGTCCCTGAGCCCAACCAGAGTAAAATGGCTCTGGGTCCCATATCCCCAGTATGACTTTGACCTCCTCTCCTGCCAGCTCCCCTCAGTCACTAGACCACAGTTATACTGGTCTCCTTGTTGCTCCTCACATATGCCAAGCATACTACAGAACTCCCTGCTATTAGGTTGGCCTAGAACGCCCCTTCCCCCAGCAATTCCTGTAGCTTCCTGTGTGTGGCTCTCTCCCTTACCTCCTTCAGGTCTCTGCTCAAATGTCACCTCCATCAAATAGTCCCTGAGCCTTTTTGAAATACAGTTCTCCGAACCTCACACCCCATCCCCCTTCCTGCTTTGTTCTTCACAACCCTGATCATCAACCGACAATCTATATATTTCACTTGTTTACTACTTCCTCCTGCCAGAAAGACAGAGAAATCAAGGAGACAAAATGGCTGTCTGAGGAGGACTTAACAAATAGCTGCAAAAAGAAGGGAAGTGAAAGGCAAAGGAAAAAGGAAAAGATATATACCCAACTGAATGCAGAGTTCCAAAGAATAGCAAGGAGAGATAAGATCAGTGATCAATGCAAGGAAATAGAGGAAAATAACGGAATGGGAAAGACTAGAGATATCTTTAAGAAAATTAAGAGATACCAAGGGAATATTTCATGCAAAGATGGGCACAATAAAGGAGAGAAACAGTAAGGACCTAACAGAAGCAGAATAGATTGAGAGGTGGCAAGAATACACAGAAGAACTGTACAGTAAAGGTCTTGACATGGATAACCGCAAAGGTGGGGTCACTCACCTAGACCCAGACATCCTGGAGCGTGAAGTCAAGTGGGTCTTAGGAAGCATTACTACGATCAAAGTTAGTGGAGATGATAGAATTCCAGTAGAGCTACTGGAAATCTGAAAAGATGATACTGTTAAAGTGCTGCACTCGATATGCCAGCAAATTTGGAAAACTCAGCAGTGGCCACAGGACTGGAAAAGGTCAGTTTTCATTCTAATCCCAAAGAAAGGCAATGCCAAAGAATGTTTAAAGTACCTCACAACTGCACCCACTTCACATGTTAGCAAGGTAATGCTCAAAATCATCCACGCTATTCTCAGTATGAAACTGAGAATTTCCAGAGGCACAAGTTGGATTTATAAAAGGCAGAGGAACCAGAGATCAAACTGCCAACTTCCAGTGGATCATAGAAAAAGCAAGAGAATTCCAGAAAAACATCTGCTTCATTGACTATGCTAAAGTCTTTGACTGTGTAAATCATAACAAACTGTGGAAAATTCTTATAAAGATGGGGATACCAGACCACCTTACCTGCCTCTTAGAAACCTGTATGCAGGTCAAGAAACAACAGTTAGAACTGGATATGGAACAACAGGCTGGTTCCAAATTGGGAAAGCAGTACATTAAGGATATCTATTGTCACCCTGCTTATTTGACTTTTATGCAGAGTACATCATGCGAAATGTCAGGCTGAATGAATCACAAGCTGGAATCAAGATTGCTGGGAGAAATATCAACAACCTCAGATATGCAGATGACTTCATCCTAATTTCAGAAAGTGAAGAGGAACTAAAGAGCCCCTTGATGAAGGTAAAAGAGGAGAATGAAAAAGCTGGCTTAAAACTCAGCATTCAAAAATCTAAGATCATGGCATCCAGTCCTATTTGCTGCTGCTGCTGCTGCTAAGTCGCATCAGTCATGTCCAACTCTGTGTGACCCCATAGACAGCAGCCCACCAGGCTCCCTCATCTATTTGCCATGAAGTGATGGGACCAGTGACAAATTTTATTTTCTTGGGCTCCAAAATCACTGAGGATGGTGACTGCAGCCATGAAACTCAAAGACGCTTGCTCCTTGGTAGAAAAGTTATGACAAACCTAGACAGCATATTAAAAAGAAGAGACATCATTTTGCCGACAAAGGTCCATATAGTCAAAGCTATGGTTTTTCCAGTAGTCATATATGGATGTGAGAGTTGGACCATAAAGAAGGCTGAGCACCGAAGAATTGATGCCTTCCAACTGTGGTGTTGGAGAAGACTCTTGAGAGTCCCTTGGACTGCAAGGAGATCCAATCAGTCCATCCCAAAGGAAATCAACACTGAATATTCATTTGAAGGACTGATGCTGAAGCTGAAGCTCCAATATTCTGGCCACCTGATGCAAAGAGCCTATTCACTGGAAAAGACCCTGATTCTGGGAAAGACTGAAGGCAGAAGGAGAAGGGGGCAACAGAGAATGAGATGGTTGGATGGCATCATTGACACAATGAATATGAGTTTGAGCAAACTTTGGGAGACAGTGAAAAACAGGGAAGCCTGGTGTGCTGCAGCCCATGAGGTCCAAAGAGTCAGACACGACTTAGTGACTGAACAACTACCCGCCAGAATGTGAGTTCCGTGCAGTTCCGGCATGAGGAACTCATACACTAGCGGCCTTTGTCTGTCTTGGTCACAGTCTTATACCCCTAGCAACTAAACAGTATCTGACAAATAACAGGCACTCAATAAACATGTGTGGAATGAATCTTAACAGTTACCCTGTAAACACTATTATTATTCCCTTTTATAAAACAACAGGACTAAAGCTTGGAGAGTTTAATCTGACACAGGTCCTTCAGCTAGAAGGTAATCTCCCCTAGAATACTCTTACCCACCACCCAAGGGTCTCTCCAAGTGTGGCATTAAACTGTATTTTAGATGGTTTTCAGATCAGCTCTTAAAAACACAAGAATATTCATTGGCAAAAAAATAAAC
Organism: Aepyceros melampus; assembly: GCA_006408695.1. Lineage (NCBI taxonomy): Eukaryota > Metazoa > Chordata > Mammalia > Artiodactyla > Bovidae > Aepyceros > Aepyceros melampus. The sequence goes on along the minus strand of SJXQ01011032.1, from coordinate 164,669 downwards.
CTCAACCAAATTCTGTAGCTTATCTAAAAGTTAACTCAAAATGGATCATGGACTTATTTATAAAACTATAACACTTTTATTTTTAAAAAAAAGAATAGGAGAAAATCTTCGGAAATTAGGGCAATGCAAGGAGTTCTTAAATTTGACACTAAAAGCATAGTTCATAAAAGGAAGTTTTGATAAACTGGCCCTCATAACAATTTTAAATGATTATTCCATGAAAGCCCAGGTGAAGAGGAGAAAAAAGACAAGCTAAAAGCCAGGGGGAAATATTTACAAACTATATACCCAAAAAAGAACTAGAATCTAGAATGTGTAAAGAATTCTCAAAGCTCAACAATAAAAAATGAATAATCCAATTAGAAAATGGGCAAAGACATGAATAATTCATGAAGAGGATATACAGATGGCAAACAGCACATGAAAAGATATTCAACATCACTAGGCATGGAAAGTGAAAGTTGCTCAGTCGTGTCCGACTCTTTGCGACCCCGTGGACTATACAGTCCATGGAATTCTCTAGGCCAGAATACTGGAGTGGGTAGCCTTTCCCTTCTCCAGAGGGATCTTCCCAACCCAGGGATCAAACCCAGGTCTCTCACATTGCAGTGAGATTCTTTACCAGGTGAGCCACAGGGAAGCCCATTAATGTCACTAGGCATTAAAGAAAGGCAAATTAAGACCAGGATGGGATATTACTACACACCTCTCAGAATGGCTAAAATTTTTAAAAATAATAATAATAATGACAACACCAAATGCTGGCAAGGATGTAGAAAACTGGATCACTCATATATTGCTGATGAGAATGTAAAACAGTACAACCAACTCTGGCAGTTTTCAATAAAACTGCAATAAATATGCAATTACCATATGATCCATCATTTGTATCCTTAGGCATTTAGCCCAGAAAAAAATGAAAAATTATGTTCATGCAAAAACTCATACATGAATGTTCATGGCAGCTTTACTTGTAACAGCCAAAAACTGGGACCAGTTCAGGTGTCATTCAACAGATGAATGGTTAAACAAACTCTGGTATAGCCACACCATGGGATATTACTCAGCATTAAAAAGGAATGAACTATTGATTTATACAACTTGGATAAATCCCCAGGGAACTACATTGACCAAAAGAGTCAATCTCACTGCCGAGACAATTCAATGAGAAAAGAATAGTCTTTTTCATAAATGGTGCTGGGACAACTGGACACCCACAAGCAAAAGAATGAGACTGGACTCCTACCTTGCACCAAATCCAAAAATTAACTCAAAGTGTGTCAAGGACCTAAATGTAAGAGCTAAAACTATAAAACTCTTAGAAAAAAATATAAGTAAATCTTCCTTACTTTGGATTAGGCAAAAGTTTTCTAGATGTGAGATCAAAAGTCCAAATAACAAAAGAAAAAGTAGATAAATTGAGCCTCATTAAAATTAAAAACCTCTGCGCTTCAAAGGACACCATCAAGAAAGTTAAAAGACAACTCACAGAATGGAAGAAAATATTTGCAAATATATCTGATAAGGGTCTAGTATCTGGAATATATAAAGAACTTTTACAACTCAATAATTAAAAGATAAAAACCCAATTTAAAAATGAGCAAAGGATCTGAACAGACATTTATACAGAGGGGCATACAAATGGCCAATAAGAACATGAAACTTGTCTGATATTATTAACCATCAGAGACGTGCAAAACCACAATGAGACACCACTTCATATCCACCAGGAGGGTTATAATCAGAAGGCAGATAATAATGAGTGTTAGTGAATATGTAGAGATACTGGAACACCCATACACAGCTGATGAGAATGTAAAGTGGAATGGCTGCTTTGGAAAGCAATCCAGCAGGTTCCTAAATGGTTAAACATAATTACCATATGAGATGTATATGCTATACCCTCAGGAGAAATTAAAACATATGTCCATACAAAAATCTCTACATTAATACTCATAGCAATACCATTCGTAATAACCAAAAAGTATAAACAATGCAGATGCCTTCCAACTGATAAATGTATAAGTAAATTATGGTATGTCTATCAGTTCAGTTCAGTTCAGTCGCTCAATCATGTCCGACTCTTTGCGACCCCGTGAATCGCAGCACACCAGGCCTCCCTGTCCATCACCAACTCCCGGAGTTCACTCAGACTCACGTCCATCGAGTCCGTGATGCCATCCAGCCATCTCATCCTCGGTCGTCCCCTTTTCCTCCTGCCCCCAATCCCTCCCAGCATCAGAATCTTTTCCAATGAGTCAACTCTCCGCATGAGGTCGCCAAAGTACTGGAGTTTCAGCTTTAGCATCATTCTTTCCAAAGAAATCCCAGGGCCGATCTTCAGAATGGACTGGTTGGATCTCCTTGCACTCCAAGGGACTCTCAAGAGTCTTCTCCAACACCACAGTTCAAAAGCATCAATTCTTCGGCGCTCAGCCTACTTTGCAGTCCAACTCTCACATCCATACATGACTACTGGAAAAACCATAGCCTTGACTAGACGGACCTTAGTCGGCAAAGTAATATCTCTGCTTTTGAATATACTACCTAGGTTGGTCATAACTTTTCTTCCAAGGAGTAAGCGTCTTTTAATTTCATGGCTGCAGTCACCATCTGCAGTGATTTTGGAGCCCAGAAAAATAAAGTCTGACACTGTTTCCACTGTTTCCCCATCTATTTCCCATGAAGTGATGGGACCAGATACCATGATCTTCATTTTCTGAATGTTGAGCTTTAAGCCAACTTTTTCACTCTCCTCTTTCACTTTCATCAAGAGGCTCTTTAGCTCCTCTTCACTTTCTGCCATAAGGGTGGTGTCATCTGCATATCTGAGGTTATTGATATTTCTCCCAGCAATCTTCATTCCAGCTTGTGTTACTTCCAGTCCAGTGTTTCTCATGATGTACTCTGCATAGAAGTTAAATAAGCAGGGTGACAATATACAGCCTTGACATACTCCTTTTCCTATTTGGAACCAGTCTGTTGTTCCATGTCCAGTTCTAACTATCGCTTTCCTGACCTGCATATAGGTTTCTCAAGAGGCAGGTCAAGTGGTCTGGTATTCCCATCTCTTACAGAATTTTCCACAGTTTATTGTGATCCACACAATAAAGGCTTTGGCATAGTCAGTAAAGCAGAAATAGATGTTTTTCTGGAACTCTCTTACTTTTTCCATGGTCCAGCAGATGTTGGCAATTTGATCTCTGGTTCCTCTGCCTTTTCTAAAACCAGCTTGAACATCTGGAAGTTCACGGTTCACGTACTGCTGAAGTCTAGCTTGGAGAATTTTGAGCATCACTTTACTAGCACATGAGATGAGTACAATTGTGCGGTAGTTTGAGCATTCTTTGGCATTTCCTTTCTTTGGAATTGGATGAAAACTTACCTTTTCCAGTCCTGTGGCCACTGCTGAGTTTTCCAAATTTGGTGGCATATTGAGTGCAGCACTTTCACAGCATCATCTTTCAAGATTTGAAATAGCTCCACTGGAATTCCATCACCTCCTCTAGCTTTGTTCGTAGTGATGCTTTCTAAGGCCCACTTGACTTCACATTCCAGGATGTCTGGCTCTAGGTGAGTGATCACACCATCGTGATTATCTTGGTCGTGAAGATCTTTTTTGTACAGTTCTTCTGTGTATTCTTGCCACCTCTTCTTAATAGCTTCTGCTTCTGTTATGAAGCAGGGCAAAGACTAATAGAGTTTTGCCAATAAAATGCACTGGTCATAGCAAACACCCTCTTCCAACAACACAAGAGAAGACTCTACACATGGATATCACCAAACGGTCAACACTGAAATCAGACTGATTATATTCTTTGCAACCAAAGATGGAGAAGCTCTATACAGTCAACAAAAACAGGACCAGGAGCTGACTATGGCTCAGATCATGAACTCCTTATTTCCAAACTCAGACTTAAATTGAAGAAAGTAGGGAAAACCACTAGACCATTCAGGTATGACCTAAATCAAATCCCTTATGATTATACAGTGGAAGTGACAAATAGATTTAAGGGACTAGATCTGATAGATAGAGTGCCTGATAAACTATGGATGGAGGTTTGTGACACTGTACAGGAGACAGGGATCAAGACCATCCCCATGGAAAAGAAATGCAAAAAAGCAAAATGGTAAAAGTATTAACAGGACATGAAGGGAGGAGTGGATTGCTAAAGGATACAAGGCTTCCTTTGAGGGAGGGGGAAAATGTTCTAAAATTTATTGTGGTGATGGTTGCACAACTCTGTGAATATACTAAAAACCACTGAATTACACACTCTCATGAGAAAATTGAATGAGATGTGATTATATCTCAATAAAGCTATTACCAAATTAAAAAGGCAATTCGAAAGATTATATACTGGGATATCTCCAGAGGTCTGGTGATTAAGAATCTGACTTCCAATGCAGGAGACATGGGTTTGATACCTTGTCTGGGAAGATCCCACATTCTGCTGGGCAACTAAGCCCATTTGCCACAACTGCTGAGCCTGTGCTCTAGATCCTATGTGCCACAAGAGACACCACCACCATGAGAAACCCTTGCACAGGAAACAGAGATTATCCCCTGCTTGCAGCAATTAGAGAAAGACCGAGTGCAACAATGAAGACCCAGTGCAGCCAAAAAGAAATAAATACATGTAAATAAAATGAATAAATATCATGCGAAGAGTCAACTCATTCAAAAAGACTGATGCTGGGAGAGACTGGGGGCAGAAGGAGAAGGGGATGATAGAAAATGAGATGGCTGGATGGCATCACCGACTCGATGGACATGAGTTTGAGTGAACTCCAGGAGTTGGTGATGGACAGGGAGGCCTGGCGTGCTGCGATTCATGGGGTCGAAAAGAGTCAGACACGACTGAGCAACTGAACTGAACTGAACCAAAGAAAAACAAAAAAGGTTATATACTGTATATATATATAATATATGATTTTATCATCTATATAACATGTTTTAGAAATGAAGAACAGATTAGCAGTTCCCACGGGGTCGGGGTGGAAGGACAGCAATGATACAAAAGGGCAAATCAAAAGATTCTTAAGCTGATTGAATTGTTCAGCATCTTTTCACTGTGGTGGGAGATACACAAACCAACACTAAAATAAACTATATAGGACTAAATATACACACATACACACAAATGAGGACAATGAAACTGGGTAAGTCTGAATAAGATCTGTGAATTTTGTCAATGTCAGTATCTTGAGAGTAATATCACACCACAGTTTTGCAAAATGTTGCCATTGCAGGAAATGGGGTAAAGTGAAAAGGAAAATCTCTTGTATTTTTCCTTATAACCACATATGAATCTTTTATATGGCAATAAAAATTCAACAACAACCACAAAAATGCTGAAATCACAGAGTAAGAAAATCATTCTGTTCTCAGTCTCTCTTCTGATTAAACAAAAAAGTCTCCTCTGGTGCAGGTGTGCCATCGCTCATAACAGATGCTGTACCCTTTTAAACAAGAAAAAGCAGACCTCAGGCTTAAATGCCCAGATGAGAGAATCCAGCTAGAATTTAATAACATGCTTTTATTTTATGCTGTTTCATTGTTTATTTTATCTAGATGATACGGTGTAGAATTAAAAACACAGATTCTGAAGCCAGCCAGTCAAGAGTTCTAATCCCTTGCTGTTCTGCTACTTACTAGCTGTGTGACGTTGAGCCAGTCACTTAACATCTCTATTCATGATAATCTGTACAGAGGTTACAGATTTTACACCTCATCTTTAAAATGGGTACGACAAGAGTACCTAGATCATGGAGTTGTTCTGAGTTTTACATATGACACACACACATGTGGCCTTCACAGATTAAAGTGTTAGCTATCATCCTTTTCTTTACCGTAACTGGGATGGAGCGAAAATCATAATGGTTCAGAAAGTTTGAGAAGCACAGAGGGAGGCCATACTACCGCTCACAATGTGCCCTTCGCCCCTCGGTTGCCCTAAGTCCATACCTGGGTATCCGGAGGAGGCAATGAAGCCAGGAAGCACCCACCTGCGCACTTGGTGCGGCTGACGAGGGGCGGCCCCGGACGGCCGGTGCCACCGTCACCCGGGCGCGTGAGCAGCACGCTGATCTCGTACTCCGTGTCGGGGTCGAGGTGCCACAGCTTGTAGGTCTGCAGGCTGACGGCGTGCACCTCGGCCCACGGGCCGCGCGC
>SJXQ01011032.1:40177-136719 GCA_006408695.1 Aepyceros melampus | reverse complement strand
GAGTGACGGTTGGGACTCTGCTGCCTCTCACCAACTGCCGAGCCTCTAGGACAAAGAGCTGAGACCAGGGATGACAGCAGGCCCTGCTAGCTGCTGAGGGGCAAGGGTGGTTGTGGGAGAGGGGGTGGCGGACAGCAGCGGAGGGAGTGGGGGGCTGGCAGGCAGAGAGATGACCTCTCCAACTCCCAGTTCCCAGATGACACTCTCTGTGTGGCCTTTTCATACAACACCATTCCCCCCTGCCCCCCAGCAGAATTTTCCAGATTCCTGGAGGGAAACCTATTTCTTCAATCTCTACTTTCAGTGGAGTCGGTGCGCCCCCATCTGGCATCTCCAGCTCAGAACTTGACCCCCTGGACGTCACTCATTCTTTCCTGCCTGCTGTATTTACTCAGCAGGAGTGGGCCAGGCCTTGTACCTGGCAGTTAAGATTCAAAAGTGAGCTAAACACCCAGTCCCTGTCCCCACTGAGCTCATGGTCTCTAAGGGAGAAAGGACCAAGAAACTGTAATTACAATAATTACAGTGCTGTGAAAAAATCCAATCAACGCCCCCCTCCTCCCTTCTTGGACTAGAAGAGGGAGTGACCAAGGAAGGCTTCAGAGAGGAGGTGATATCTAAGCTGAAACCTGAAGGAGGAGCAGGAGCTCATACAGTGAGGAGGCGGACTTAGAGAGCTCTGGGGAGAAAACACAGCTTGTTCAGAGGCCCGGAGAGAAGATGGAGGGCAGTTGGCATTTAGTGGGTGTTTGGAGGTGGGTTAATCTGGTCAGACCATAGGATGCAAGGCAAAGAGCACAAAGCTGATGGGACTGGACAGGCAAGCAGGGGTCAGAGCAGGCAAGAGGACCTGGGGAAGAGACTTAACCAGGAGGTAATAGGGAACCTTCAGGGGGTTTCAAACCAGGGTTTCAGATGAGTTTTAGGAAGAGCCCTGACACTATGGAGGGAGGGATGGAAGGAAGAGGCTGGAGCCTGCCTGCACAGGAAAGATGGGTAAGGATGGCGAGAAGGGGACAGATGAGAGAGATCCTGAGATGGCATGAGGATCGGGTGCATCAGGATACGGAGAACAGCTTGGAGGAGGGAAGGGTGTTGAAAGAAAAAGGAGGGCACAAGGCTGACCCAACAGCTCCAGCTAACGTAGTCCTGCATGACCAGCCACTCCCCACCCTGGTCTGGCTTAACTGATGAAAGCAGGGCAGGACGGCGGCACACCTGGAACAAGGAGGGCATCCACCCTGGGTTTTCCCTGGCACCAGAGCTGGGCAGGAGGCCGCCCAGGAGCTCAGCACCCCCAACTCTGGCCACTGTCACGTCTTCCTGCTGAGTCCCTCCCCCACCCCAGGGAGAAGCGCCAACTGCCCAGACAAGCCTTTATTGCCCAACCTGAAACCACTGGGCAGCCTCTCCCTCATTCCTGCTGTCCACAGCGCCAGCAACCAAAAGGACAAAATGAGCTAGAACGCAACGGAATAAATTACTGCCAGATTTGCATGGCTCAGAGACATCACCACCCACCCTTTGGAGGGAGGGGGGACTCAGGAGGCCCGTTCAGGGAGCTGGGCTGACTCAAACCAGTTCAGGGACGCGGGGAGATCACATCCCTTCTACTCAGGGCTTCTGAGTGAAGCTCAACAGCCATAGCTACAGGTGTCAGGAACTGTGGAAGAGAAGTGACTTGCCCAAGGACACAAGGACAGCAAGTGGCAGAGGCAAATTTGAACCCAGGTCCCCTGGGCTGCAAATCACAGCCTCTGAGGCTCTGTAGCCATCCTCAAAACCGTCTTTTGTTCCCTGGCACTCACAGACAGAGGCTTACTTTACAATCTACCAAGTACCATACACCTTTATCATGAAGCCCATGGGACAGAGCAGAAAACCGGGGCCCCAGGAATGGAAGCAACTGGCTCAAGAGCTCAGTCCTCAACCTCAGCCGTGGGTAGTCCCCCCTGTCAGAAGAGGGGGGCACATCTGAGGGTTCTCAGAATCAAGGCGATGGAGGCAGGGATGGGAGAGCATGTCCTACCCTCGGTTTGATCTCAGAGTGGGGGAGGGGCAAAGTCGCTGCAGGACAGGGGTAAGGGTTGGGGAAAATAAGGAGGGAGGTCGCCTTAGGGGTCCTCTCCGACGCTCAGGGGTCAAAGCTAAAGCTGTGCGCGATGGCCTGGGGCCGCAGGGTCCGGCTGACCTCAGAGTCACTGACAGGAGAGGCTGCGAGCGCCCTGGGAGCTCCGCCCGCGAGGCCGGAGCGGGCGGCAGGGCAGCAAATGCGATCGGGAGAGGCCAGTTCTCAGAGACCGGCAGCCTGAAGGAGGCTCCCTGGGGCTGAGGTGGCTCTGGCTGTGTCTCGGCTCGGAAACCCATCTGGGGCGTCTCCCCGTTACTCGGGCGCAGACTGGAGCCGCCCAACCAGAGGTGGCGGGGATGCTGAGGCCGCCGGGAGGGCCCAGGCCACCCCCGCCCCAGAAGGGCCATCAGAGGCAGCTCCGCAGGAGAGGGCCCCCAGTGTGGCATCCCAGGCCTCCGGGTAGGATGGGGGGTGGGGGAGGCGGGGACAGACACATGAACACACACAGCCGCCGCCGACACACGGTCCACAGCACACACGGATACACAGCCACAGCTCTGGATACACATATTCAGAAACGCGACCACACGCACAACTTCACACACACACACACACACACACACACACCTCCAAAAGACTCCACTCTCCGAGACACACTCAGAGAGACAGCGCGGTCACACGGCACCCAGAAGCACCGAGACACACGCTCACACCCCGCCAGCCCGGAGGCCGTACAAAGTTGCGGAGTCGACGGAGGGAGGGTTGTCCCAGGAGACCCCGGCGTCCGCGGCGCCTCCAGCGCGCAACCGGAGGGGGCGCCGTCCGGCCGCCCAGAGCCAGGCCCGGCCCACCCGGACGCACGCCCCCACCCCGCCCCGCCGCCTGGGTGCAGCCGCGGCCCGGTCCCCGCACGATCGCCCGTGCGCGCCCCACGCGCACACCCGAGGGACACACACACAACACGACCTGCACCGCCCCCTCGGGCGGCCCCGGCCCGGGGCACACACTCAAGCCGTGGCCCAGGCGAGGACCACACTCGCAACATTCCTGGACACGCAGCCAGCTTGCACGGACACACTCACATCCGCTCCAGACACGCTCCTACACACGCATTCCCGGCACACTCGGCATTCACTGGGACCCACGCAGCCCCCGGCGGAGCACACCGCCGGCCCCAGACACACGTACACATCGCGCACACGGCTCGCGGACACACTCGTTCCGGACCCGTTCCCACGCCTTCACACACGTACACGGATCTCACAAGCACACACATCGCACACGCGTCCTCTGCTCCCCACGCGGGCAGAATCCACAGAGCACTCTTCGCCACACGCAGAACAAAATCACACAAGCCATTCTCGGACACACAACAAACAACACTCCAGGCTAGGGCACACACAAATGCCCCAAAATGCAACACATCAGCAGAGGCAACTCCTACCACACAACCGAACTCGGATGGACACACAACAGACATACAATCCTACTTGGCCCCACACACACACTACACAGAGGCAGACACGACACTCGGCGCACACCCCGTGCCTTTATGCACACAACATTCACCCCAACATACTCGTGGACACACAACACACACAGCACCTTTTCTTGCACATCCCTCGGGACACATTCGCAGGCACACAACCCCCTGAGCACACGATCGCACATCCAACACTCAAGACACGCCGGGAGCAAGCTCGCCGCGTCCGGGCATCCAACACTCCCACTTTCTTTCGAGATACGCCACCGGCGCCGGGGCTCGGCGGGGCAAACTGGGTCCGACCGACGCGCGCTTACCTGCCGGAGTCTCGGTCTCGGGTGCGCAGAGCTGGAAGGTGAGCGCCAGGACGAGAGCCTGGGCGCGGGCCATGGTGCGCCGCCGCCTGCCCCGGGGCCCGGCGCGGGGGGGCGCCGCCGCCGGAGCCCGAGCCGAGCCCGAGGGAGCCAGAGCCGGAGCGAAGCGGCGCGGCGCCGAGCGGGACTGGCGCCGAGTCCAGAGCGGGAGCCCAAGCAAGCGGGGCGCTGACGTCAGGCTCGGCCGCGCGTTCCTCGGTCTCGAGGCGCCCCCTACTGGCAGCCGCGTGCTCCCCTGCCCGGTCCGGTCGCTCGCGGCCTTGACGCGCCCCGCCCCCACTCCCGGACCCCTGCCTGGCGGTCCCGAGCTGGGCCTGGATTCCCAGCCGCCTCACTGGCACCGGCACCGACATGCTTAGGTGAGCAGATCCACTCCTCTGCTCATTGCTCGCGCCTAGCTTGCACACAGCTCTCCGGGACAGAGACCCAGGGACACAGAGCCTCTCGGTCCTACCCAATGCTTGAATCTCCTCTACCTCGATCCCTTTCAGTGCGCATCCATACCTATCTCCAAGGACAGGGAGCTCATCACCTACCAAGGCAGGTGATGGGGTCTTGGAAACGCTAGCTTTTAGAGTTGTTCGTAGTATTTCTTTCAGTTCAGTTCAGTCGCTTAGTCGTGTTCAGCTCTGGACTGCAGCACACCAGGCTTCACTGTCCATCACCAACTCCCAGAGTTTACTCAAACTCGTGTCCATTGAGTCGGTGATGCCATCCAACCATTTCATCCTCTGTCGTCCCCTTCTCCTCCTGCCTTCAATCTTTCCCAGCATCGGGGTCTTCTCAAATGAGTCAGTTCTTCATATCAGGTGGCCAAAGTATTGGAGTTTCGGCTTCAGCATCAGTCCTTCCAATGAATATTTAGGACTGATTTCCTTTAGGATGGACTTGTTGGATCTCCTTGCAGTCCAAGGGACTCTTTTAAGAGTCTTCTCCAACACCACAATTCAAAAGCATCAATTCTTCAGCTCTCAGCTTTCTTTGTAGTCCAACTCTCACATCCATACATGACTACTGGAAAAACCATGCTTTGACTAGATGGAATTTTGTTGGCCTTTATCACCCTTTTAATGTCCATGGGATCTGTAGTGATGTCCCCCCTTTCATTTTGATATTAGTACTCTGTGTCCTTTCTCTTCTTTTCCTAGTCTGGCTAGAGATTTATCGATTTATTAATCTTTTCAAAGAAGCAGCTTTTGGTTTGGTTGATTTTTCTCTATTGATTTCCTGTTTTTCATTTCACTGATTTCAGCTCTAATTTTTATTATTTTCCTGCTTCCCTGGCATTCTATTTGCTCTTCTTTTTCTAGTTTCTTAAGGCAGAAGTTTAGATGATTAATTGCATATCTTTTTCCTTTTCTCACATATGCATTCAGTGCTATAAATTTCCCTCTATCCACTGCTTACCCAGCATCCCACAAATTTTGATAAGCTGTGTTTTCATTTTCATTTAGTTTTCACTTATAAATATGTCAAAAAATTTAAATTCCTCTTGAGATTTCTTTGACCCATGTGTTATTTAGAAGTACATTATTTAATCTCCAAGTATCTGGGGATTTTTCAACTCTCTGTTATTATTTCTAGTTTAATTCCACTTCATGGGAAATAGATGCGGAAACAGTAGAAACAGTGTCAGACTTTGTTTTTTTGGGCTCCAAAATCACTGCAGATGGTGACTGCAGCCATGAAATTAAAAGGCGCTTACTCCTTGGAAGAAAAGTTATGACCAACCTAGATAGCATATTCAAAAGCAGAGACATTACTTTGCCGACTAAGGTCCGTCTAGTCAAGGCTATGGTTTTTCCTGTGGTCATGTATGGATGTGAGAGTTGGACTGTGAAGAAGGCTGAGCGCCGAAGAATTGATGCTTTTGAACTGTGGTGTTGGAGAAGACTCTTGAGAGTCCCTTGGACTGCAAGGAGATCCAACCAGTCCATTCTGAGGGAGATCAACCCTGGGATTTCTTTGGAAGGAATGATGCTAAAACTGAAGCTCCAGTACTTTGGCCACCTCATATGAAGAGTTGACTCATTGGAAAAGACCCTGATGCTGGGAGGGATTGGGGGCAGGAGGAGAAGGGGACGACCGAGGATGAGATGGCTGGATGGCATCATGGACTCAATGGACGTGATCTGAGTGAACTCCGGGAGTTGGTGATGGACAGGGAGGCCTGGCGTGCTGCGATTCATGGGGTCGCAAAGAGTCGGACACGACTGCGCAACTGAACTGATGACCTAAGAGCAATCACTGTATGATTCATTTCTTTCAAATGTATTAAGTTGTGTTTTATCGTCCAGTAGGTGGTCTATCTTGGTAAAAATTGATGTGATCTCAGGAAGGTTGTATGCTCTGCTGTTGTTGGATGAAGTAGTCTATTCATTTGGTTGCGGCATGTGGGATCTAGTTCCCTGACCAGAGATTAAACCCTGGCCACCTGCTCTGGGAACTCAGAGTCTTAGCCCCCAGACCATCAGGAAAGTCCCTAAAGTAGTTTTCAGATGACCTTTATCTTTAGTTGATTGATGGTGTTGTGGAGTTTAATTATGTCTTCCCTGAGTTTCTGCCTGCTGGACATGTTTATCTCTGAGAGAGAGCTGTTGAAGTCTCCAGCTGTAATAATGGATTCAGCTATTTCTCCTTGCTATGCTGGCTGGCTTTTAAAAAGTTCTTTCTCTTCATGCCATGAAATCTACGCCTCTCACTGACTCTCATTGATTTTAGTCTATCTCCGGGCTACACAGGTTAAGTCCATCTGGGCCTCTGCCCAGTATAAACCCTTGTACAATGACTACAAACTAGTTGTCCATTTCTACATAAGACCAGGTGCCTTCTATGTGTTTCACCTATATGGATTCATTTAATCCCTACCACTATTTTTCCCATGACATAGTTGAGAAAATTAAGGTACAGAGAGAGAAAGTGACTTTTCCAAGTTTATGTGTAGTATGCAGCAGCTCCGAGACTTGAATCAAAGACATCTGGCTTTGAATTGAGTAGAAGCTGAGGCCTGTCTCCGTATGGAGCAAATCAACACTAGATACCAATTTATCTGTTCAACCGTTGCAGTAAGCCAAAGTGAAGATATAAGACACATAAAAATCCCTACCCTCACGGAGCTTATATTCCAATGGAAAGACAGGAACAATATACAACCCCCAAAAAAGCAGATTCTCTGGTGTGTGAGACAGTAGTATACTGGAGAAATGGGGGAGATGGGACCTCCCTGGTGGTCCAGTGATTAAGAATCCACCTGCCAATACAAGAGACATGGGTTCATTCCCTAGTCCAGGAAGATCCCACATGCCAAGGAGCAACTAAATCTGCGCACCACAACTGCTGAGACTGTGCTGCAGCTACTGTAGGCCAAGCACCTAGGGCCTGTGCTCTGCAACAAGAGAAGCCCCTGCGATCAGAAGCCGGTGCACAACAACGAAGAGCGAGCCCCCGCTCACTGCAACTAGAGGAAGCACACGTGCACCAGTGAAGACCCAGCACAGCCATCAGTAGATAAATAAAAGAAAGAAATGGAGAAAACTGTAGGGGAGAGGGGATTATTGCTGTTTTAAATGGAGCACCTACTCATATGGCGTATTCATTGCATGTCTGCAGCTTTAGAACACAAGCTCCCTAAGGGCAAGGACTCTGTCTTATATCCCACTGCTTGGTATCTGGCCTATATTCAGCACTCAAGAAATATTGAATGGATGAACAGATGCAGACATGGTTCTTGCCTTCGTAAAGCTTACATTTTCCCGGGAGAGACTAACAGCAAACACACAGAGAAAAGACAGAAAGGACCATCCAGAAAAGAAAACTCAAGGAGAAAAATCTGATGAAAAAGAAGAAGCAACCGGGGATGCTGCCTTTTGCAGAGGACCGTTGCAGAAGCCCCATGGCAGGAGTTTACTGCTGGTCCCATTTTGGGGGGATGTGGAAACTGAGAAAAGCAGAAAAGTTTTTTGGGTGTCTCAGAAAGCATAAGACACTTGCTCAAGGTCACACAGCTAATAATGGTGGGTCCAGAGCTCAGACTTAGATCAGACTGATTCCACAGCCCTCTTTGTGCGGAGGAAGACTATGGGCAGAGACTGAGCTGGAAGGAGAAAAGGACACAAGTAACAGATGGACAGAGGAAAAGAGAATATTCTGCTCCACTTGAAAAAGACCATAGGCTTTCTAATCCTTGAGAGAAGAAGGAAGGGAAACAGAAAGTCTTGGCCTGCAGTGACCAGCACAAATCTAGGGAAAAGGAGATGGTACCACAGACAGGCTCAGGCCACGAGGAAATTCAATTACGTTCAACTCATGGAATATTCATGACACCTACCCTGTGCCAGGCCCCGTATTGGGTGCTGGTGTCATGGAGATGCACTAAATGTGGCCCTACTCTTGCCTGGAGGGGGAAATGGGCACATAAATAAATAAGAGACTGTGTCCTCAGGGTCATAACACCAGCCCAAAGAAAACACAAAGGCACCAGGGCTTGACTCAGCCCGGGGGTTTGGGAAACAACATCAAAGAGGTGATACCTGAACCGGGAGTTTCCTAGATAGACAATGCAGAAAAGGGCATTTCAGGCAGAAGGAACAGCCAAATCAAGGCACGAGACATGGAAGTACTGGGAAAGGTCAGTGTCAGGTATAGTTGGATCGTAGTCTCTGCGTGGTCCAACAGCAGAAAATAAAGACAGTGTGGAAGCTGAGGGACAAAGGGTCTCGAATGTAAGGATCTGGTGCCTTCCATCAGTGGTTCTCAAATGGTGCCCCTGAAGAAGCCCGAATGTTCCTCAAGTCAAGCTGAGGGATCCTGCGGGCGAATTAAAACCACAGTCATGTTTTCTCTTTTTTTTCTAATATCTATTTATTTGTTTATCATGGGGGATCTTTTCATTGCAGCACTCCAAATTCTTAGCTGTGCCTGACCAGAGATTAAACCCAGGCCCACCACATTGGGAGTGCAGAGTCTTAGCCACTGGGCCACCAGGGAAGTCCCAGTCATGTTTTTCTAATTCGCAAGAAGGTAGATTAATTACAATGGGTAGAAACTTTTTGTTGTTATTTTAAGGTGTTTTTCCTCCATCTATTTTTCTGAAGATTTTAAAACATGTCAGTAGTGTGAGAGAATGATAAAATTAGCATAGAACCATAGTTTTGTTTACAAGTTTAAGTTTAATATATCAATAGTTCAGAGTTTTCTATACAAAGAACTGTAGCTTCTTGTTCTCCCTGAGTATTGAGTAATCATGGAAGGATTTTAAGCAAGGGAACAACAAAATCTGGTCTTTGTCTTTAAAAAAGAAAGTAATTCTGGAGGCCTAAGAAAGAAGGAAATGGAGAGAGAAAGAAGGAAGAGAATTTCATTTAGGAAGAAGATTGTTGACATAGTCCAAACAAGAGCTGATGTCCTGGGCCCAAAATGAGGGCTATCACGATGCACAGGGGACCACATCCAGCCCCCAAAGAGGAAGACAGGCTGGGTGAGGCTGGGTGACTCTCCAGGCTTCCTGGATGAGTTGCGCAGGGAATTCAGAGGAACCAGTTTTATAAAGATAAAATCAGCAGCTCAATGTCACCTAGGGAGTCTTCCAACAGAAATAGAACTGTGAGGCACTGTGCAAATAGAAGATAGGCAAGACTGGGTGAGCGTGTTTGGAGGGGAGGTGTGTGTGTGTACTGTGAGACCAAGTATGGAACACTAATTTTCTCTAATAACAAAAATAAGTAGGGGCTTCTCTGGTAGTATGGAACACTAATTTTCTCTAATAACAAAAATAAGTAGGACCTTCTCTGGTAGTCCAGTGGTTAAGAATCCACCTGCCAATGCAGGGGACACAGGTTCAATTCCTGGCCCCAGAAGATTCCTCATGCGGTGAAGCAACCAAGCCTGTGTACCACAACTATTGAGCACACGAACTGCAACTACTGAAACCTGTGCTCCACATCAAAAGAAGCCACCGCAACGGGAAGCCCAAGCACTGCCACAAAGAGTAACCCCTGCTCACCATGACTGGAGAAAGCCCGAGCACAGCAACAGAGATCCTACGCAGCCAAAAATGAGTAAATAAACAAATAACTTTGTTTAAAATACAGACACTTTTGAGCATGTACTGTAAACCAGTCTGGATGTTTTACAGATGATATTTCTCATTTAATCTTTACAATAACCCCCGATAACAGTTATCAAATGCTTTCATGCCAAACATTGTGTTAAATGCTTCAATGAATAATAGCTCACAATCACTTTGAATCAGATACCAGTATTTCCTTCATTTTAAGGATAAGGAAATGGAGACACAGAGAGACCAGGTGACTTGTCCAAAATCAAATGGCTAAACAGTGGCAGAGCCAGGACTCAAAGCCAGGTTTGCCAGAATGCAGCATGTGTGCCCTTTGACCTGACACTTTCTTTTCTTCCTCAGAGGAAAGGCTCTAAATTGGCAACTTTGAGGTCAATATAACCCAATGAAAGGAATTCTTCCTTATCCTTTTAAGTCTTGGTTCAGTGTTTCTCAAGTTTGTTCCCCAGGCCACCTGCATCAGAAAATTCTTGAGAGCTGCTTATAAGAAATGTAGACTCAAAAGAAAAAAAAAAAAAAAGGAAATGTAGATTCCTGAAGAATTGTGGCAACTAAACATAACTGCTGCTAAGTCACTTCAGTCGTGTCTGACTCTGTGAGATCCCATAGATGGCAGCCCACCAGGCTCCCCTGTCCCTGAAATTCTCCAGGCAAGAACACTGGACTGGCTTGCCATTTCCTTCTCCAATGCAGGAAAGTGAAAAGTGAAAGTGAAGTCGCTCAGTCATGTCCGACTCCTAGCAACCCCATGGACTGCAGCCCACCAGGCTCCTCCGCCCATGGGATTTTCCAGGCACGAGTACTGGAGTGGGTTGCCATTGCCTTCTCCGACTAAACATAACAGGTGATCGTGAATTGGGTTCTGAACAAGAAAAATTATATTCAAGGGATAACTGATTAAAATGTGAATAAGATTTGGTGATTGTGCAGACTTGTTAATTTCTTTATTTTGATCATTTTGTTATACATGTTATCAGTTCAGTTCAGTTCAGTCGCTCAGTCGTGTCCGACTCTTTGTGACCCCATGAATTGAAGCATACCAGGCCTTCCTGTCCATCATCAACTCCCGGAGTTCACTCAGACTCACATCCATTGAGTCAGTGATGCCATCCAGGCATCTCATCCTCTGTCGTCCCCTTCTCCTCCTGCCCCCAACCCCTCCCAGATCAGAGTCTTTTCCAATGAGTCAACTCTTCACATGAGGTGGCCAGAGTACTGGAGTTTCAGCTTTAGCATCATTCCTTCCAAAGAAATCCCAGGGCTGATCTCCCTCAGAATGGACTGGTTGGATCTCCTTGCAATCCAAGGGACTCTCAGGAGTCTTCTCCAACACTACAGTTCAAAAGCATCAATTCTTCGGCACTCAGCTTTCTTCACAGTCCAACTCTCACATCCATACACATGATGTTAATTTCTGGGAAATCTAGATGAAGGTATAGAGAGAATGTGATTATTTTACAGATCTGAAATTATATGAAAATTAAGTTAAAATTTTAAAAATATATATTAAAAATGTAGTTTCCTGGATCCCTCCCCAAGATTCTAATTCAGGTCTGAGATGGGACTTCAGGTGGTTTTCATGCATATTGAAGATTTTGAGTCACAGGACTGTCTCCAACCCCACCTCAGTCCCAAAACACCTCTCTCCTTCAGACTCCAGAAGTGCCCTCTGTCATGCCCTAATATTCAAGTAGGGTTTTAGTTATGCTCGTGTCTTCCTTCCACAAATAATGTGATAAGCATCTTTCTTGCGTTACACCTCTTTACACCACATTTCCACAAAGGTCTGCTTAGTCAAAACTATGGTTTTTCAAGTAGTCATGTACAGATGTGAGAGCTGGACCATAAAGAAGGCTGAGCACCGAAGAACAAATGTTTTCAAACTGTGGTGCTGGAGAAGACTTTTTAGAATCCCTTGAACAGCAAGGAGATCAAACCAGTCAATCCTAAAGGAAATCAATCCTAAACACTGACTGGAAGGACTGATGCTGAAGCTGGAGCTCCAATACTTTGGCCACCTGATGCGAAGGGGTGGCACTCACTGGAAAAGACCCTGATGCTGGGAAAGAGTGAGGGCAGGAGGAGAAGGGGACAACAGAGGATGAGACGATCAGATGACATCATTGACTCCATGGACATGAGTTTGAACAAACTCCAGGAGATAGTGAAGGACAGGGAAGCCTGGTGGCTGGGGTCCGTGGGGTTGCGAAGAGTTGGACAGGACTGAGTGACTGAACAACAAGGAATGAGAAAGCTGTCTCACAGTTTCATTCACTTACCCGAGGTGGCCAAGCTAACAAGCGGCAGGTCTAGGATTTGAACCTAAGTCATCTAACTCCGAACCCGTACTCGTACCTCCACATCTACCTACATCTACTCTGCTTAGTGCAGGGAAGTAAGGTTTGCCACCCGACGCTGTTAGAAGACAGCTGGGATTAAATGAAATAACGCCTCATTAGAACACAGTGAGCTCTATGTGAGGAGAAACAGGCCAGGGGAGGGGAAATTGTCTTCCCCCAAATCAAACATCAATCGCAGACTTTAAGCCAGTCCCAGCTTTAAGCCAATTTCTAACGTTCATTGTTAGGAGTTCAACCCTGGGAGGCTCAGAATCTCCGAGACTCCCCTAACTCCCTCCGCCGACTACTCCTGGTTTCCCTGGGAGTTTCACCTAGCGCCAGCGCCAGCTGCGGAGGACCCAGACGGCCCTTTAAAAGGAGCGAGGGGCGTGGTCACCCGGGGGCGGGGCCGGGCGCAGGCGAGCGGTCGCTGGAAGATGACGTATCTCGCAGCGTCTGGCTCTGAGTTGACTGGAGGGAACATGTGGGTTTGCGGGGCACTCTGCAGGGCTCGAGCCCCGGCCCAGCTGGGGCAGAGGCTGCTCCCAGAGTCCCGCCGGCGGCGGCCTGCCTCCGCCTCCTTCTCTGCCTCTGCCGAGCCTTCCCGGGTCCTGGCGCTGGTCTATGAACACCATGGGGACCCAGCCAAGGTCGTCGAGTAAGACACGGCGCCGAAATGGGGGAAGGGGACTAGGGTTGGCAGGTGGGCATTAAGATGGGCTGTGGGGAAGGAAGACTGGAAAGGGAAGGAGGGTCAAGGCCAGAGGAGGAAGGCAGAGAATAATAGGAAACTGTTGTCCAGGTGTGGTAGCTCAGAAAGTCCGTGCTTGAGGAAGTTGAAACCCTGGCTGGCACAGTTACGGTGACAGTGCTGACGTTCGCTGATCCTGTACTCTGTGGGCCAATCTGTATATAAATGGATGCTCTCATTTAATCGTCACAACAACCCTTTGGTGCAGATACTTGATTTAGCCCCATTTTGCAGATAAGAAAATGGAGACATGAGAAGTAAAATCACTTGTCCAAGATCACACAAACCAGTAAGGGGCAGAGTCAGAATTTTTGAACCCACAGCTGTCTGACTGGCCTACGTGAATTCCTATGCTCTATTGTTTTATGGGAGGAATTTTCAGAATACTTTTTTATCCATTTTGGATCTTCACTTCTCATAGTGAAGGAGATCAGAGATCATTGCTTCCAATTTGCAGAAGGCAAGGGACTTGTCCAAAGTGATTTAGCTAATAAAGATTGGAACAGAGACAGGAATTCTTGGCTTCTGAGTCCTGTCTCATGTGATTTCCTCTCCAGTACACTGTGTGTGTGCCTTTAGCTAGTTAAAAAGAGCTCCTGTTTTGGAGCTATACAGACCTAAGGTCAAATACAGGCTCGGCCTCTTAGTAGCTGTTTGATCTTGGACAAATCACTCAGCCCCTCTGAGCCCTTGTTACTTTTGTGATTATATCCCAAAATTCTGTTGGATCTTAATCCATGATTTTTGCATATGGCTGAAAAAAAACAGTATGTGAATTTTCAACAATTATACATCTGCACATGAGTGCTTATAGCCATGCAGAAGACCTAGTGAGGTCCACTAGTGGTACGAGGGTAGAAGCACGGATCTGGAAATGAGAAGACCTGGGGTCAAGTCCTTGCCCTCCCTGTCCTAGCTGTGTGTTTTTAACAAGTTACTGAGATTCTCTGAGCTTCAGTTTCACCACATTTAAAAATGGAGACAATGTAGTTATAGCTAATAATGCTAATCAGCTTCAATAAAAGGAATGCTCTTCACCAAAAAGTACCTGCATACTCTCTCACAGTCCCTTGTTTAAAACTCTTTGATTCCCAGCAAATGGTTTGATTGCTTTCCAAATGACAGACAAACAAGGAATTATTTTATGATTCAAGTTCAGGCTAGAGTGCTGGCTTCAGAAGCTCAGATATTAAAATTGAAATGATACAGAGATTACCATGGTCCCTGCACAAGGGTGACATGCAAATTTGTGAAGTGTTCCATATTTTTACTTAAAAAATACAAGCTAGATGTTTTGACAGCTGAAGAGGATAAGCCTCAGATATCAGTGCATGGTCATGCACTCGATTAGAGCAATTGAAATTTTGAGAATATACATCAGTCAGTAAACCCCAGTTTGTGTGTTGATCATAGGTGATAAATCACCATGTTGGGAAGACATCCCCTGAGGACTGCTGTAATGAGTTGGTAAAGCTCTGATGAACACTGTTTTTCCAGGAACACACCCCTAGTAAGAACGAGGTAGTGCCTCTCACAGGCTTGCAGTTTTTATGTGTCTGCTTCAGGGCCCGCCACAGAAAAGGAGCTCCAAAAATGTTAGTTGAATCTGAATCTGTGGTGGTGGTGAAGTCGCTCAGTCGTGTCCGACTCTTTGCGACCCCGTGGACTATAATGTACTAGGCTTCTCTGTCCATGGGATTCTCCAGGCAAGAATACTGGAGTGGATTGCCATTTCCTTCTCCAGGGGATCTTCCCGACCCAGGGATTGAACCCGGGTCTCCCGCATTAGAGGCAGACGCTTTAACCTCTGAGCCATCAGGGAATCTGAATCTAGTTTCTGTAATAAGTGTACCCTTTATTGAGTTCTGTGGTGATGAGGCAGGTGTCTCCGATGTTCAGGGACCCTGAGAAAGGCATGGGAAGGTTAGGCTGCCAAGCGCAGCTGCCTCCTGATAGATTCCCACCCCTTGGAGAGCCAGGGAAGCTGTTATAGAACAGACTGATCTGGTTGCAGATACCACTTAGGAAAAAGAGCTTCTCTTATCTCCTTGTGTGGAACCCTGATCATTTCCCAGAAGTTCAGAGCACAGTCTCTCCACGAAGCATTGTATTAATTACCTGGCTGTGTTTGGTCTTAGTTGTGGCACGTGGCATCTTCACTGTTCATGCGAGATCTTTCACTTCACACACTGACTCTCTAGTTGTGCCACATGGGCTCTGGAGCGTACGGGTTCAGTAGTTGGCAGTGCATGTTCTTAGTTGCTCCGTGGCATGTAGGATCTTAGTTCTCCAACCAGGGATCAAACCCACATCCCCTGTATTGCCAGGCGGATTTTCAAACACTGGACCACCAGGGAAGTCTCTATCATCTGAGTTTTTAAAGCTCTCCAAGCAACTCTGATGACACAGCCAGGGTTGAAAACCACTGCCCTGTGGGTACAGACTGAGGCAGGCAGTAGTTCTCTCTGCCCCTGAAGGACAGCCTTCCCTTCTGACCCAGACTCAGGTGACCTAAGCATGGACTGAGGCCAGAGACTGGGATTCTCCTCTCTGTTGTCATGTCAGGTGGTTTAGGGTAACCACACTGTCACAGAGTCAGGTGTCCTTTAAACATCCCAGTGACTGGACGTGTCAGGTTACACTGAGTGGGGTCACAGTGTCTGAGCAGAGTCCCAGCAGAGTGTTCCCCGACCTGATGTGACTC
The DNA here is from genome assembly GCA_006408695.1 of Aepyceros melampus. NCBI lineage: Eukaryota > Metazoa > Chordata > Mammalia > Artiodactyla > Bovidae > Aepyceros > Aepyceros melampus. The sequence goes on along the minus strand of SJXQ01011032.1, from coordinate 120,921 downwards.
GTAATGCTTACACTGTGGGCCGAGTTCTGGGCACAGCAAGGAGGAAGAGTTTGCTCAGGTCTGAGTCAGGGGCAGAACTCCTCAGAATGAGGCCTCCAGGGACCTCCTGTTCGCCTATCAACATTCTGAATATCCCTCTCTTTATTCCTCTTGCCCCAAAACATTCCAGCTGTTCTCTGCCAAGGCCTTTTCCTTTAGTCTCTTAGTAAGTTTCTTTCTTTTACCCCCAGATGAATCCCCTACATAAGCACTTGGGTCTTTTTCATGTAAAGAATTAAACTGCTGATCTAAATGAAATAAGACTGTGGGAGAAAATTACAAACATTCCAGAAATTTCAGAGGTCCCCATGACCTCACCCCTTGTGCAGAGTTCTGGATTCTCTATCAGATAATTCCCAGAAACTCCAGTGTCCACTTTCCTTTATTTCCTACAAGTCCCCTTTTAGAACTTGCCATTCTCTGGATCTTGTGGTAATGACAGTCTCATTTACTGTGTACCTACTAAGTGGCAGGAACTGGGCTAAGTTCCCCACATATGTTATGGATTTTTAAAATCACAGTAACCCCGTTTTGGTCATTGCTATCACCATTTTACAAGTAAGAGAACTGAGGCTCAAGACACTTGAAAGTCACTTGCCCAAGATCACACAACTAGGATGTCACTTTACTAACAGCCCATGGTATAGACAGACCTGAAGAAACAATGACCATCATCCCAAATGTTTTTTGAGCATGAGATGGAGTATAAAGTTGGAAATAAGGTCAGAAGAAAAGGTGAAATTATTGGTCATTCAGGTGACCCCAAGTCTCTGCTCTTCATTGGAAGGGCAGCACCCCCTCCCCATCCCATCCCCGGGGAAGATGGTAAGAATGCTATTCTCTGTCTCATCCCCTTTTCAGGATCCTGAAGCTTTCATAAAACAGCATCGTAGTCATCATGGCTTTCTCACCTGCCTGCTGCTAGCACAGAATGAAATAAAGCTGTGAAGCCTTTGGACAAATACCCATTCTGTCTTAGCCAGATGGAATTAGGGGGAGCAGGTGGTGGGGGCCCAGGCTGTGTAGGTAGTGAGTTCTCACTCTAGGGCACTGTTTACTCTCAGGGGATTTCTTCTTTTTTTACAGTTGATGTCAATGTTTAAAACTGAAGCTCTATGCAAGTGACTTGGTTTTTAAAGCAGAATTACAGTAGTTTGAAAAAAATTTAGCATTCTCATTTGGCACCCTGTTGAAAAAACTTGGATTTGTTTGCTTGTTTGTTGGTCTCCTGGAGCTCTTCGCTGTGGTCAGGAGTGAAGATGGAGGGGACAGAACTCACTGTGCGCCTACCATGTGAGCCAGCATTTGTTCTTTGAGGGCCTACTAAGTGCTGGGTACTGAGGTGAATAATCTGTAGACTTTGCCCTCCAGGAGCTCACACTCTAGTCCAAGAGATGGTCCAGGGGTAAGTGCTGTGATAGAATCAGAAGAGGAGCACCCAGCCCTATCAGAGTGCTGTCTCTGAGACACAAGGTCTCAGTTGGGTCCCCCAGACAATCTGGGGCCGTATACAAGGAGTGAAAATAGAAGAGCCTGCATGGGCAGAAGCCCAGAGGAGAGAGAAAATGTGGTGTGTCTGACTGATGACACGCCTTGAGTGCGCTCAGTATGTGGTCCTTGAGGGAGGGGTCTGCAGAAAGAGGCTCAGAAGGGACGAGCCTTGGTCACAGGATTCAGACCCCAGCTGGATTTCGTATCCTGTGACGCACTTTACATTACCGTCCCTCTGGACTTCAGCCCGCGCAGCCAGGTTTAGGGCCCAGTCCTTCCACCCCCGTCTCCTCACTCTTGCCTCTGAGAGTCAAAGGTGGCAACACACCTCCAGGGAACTGTCCCTGGACGTGGCCTGGGGAGCGCCGTTCTTCTTGTCTGGCTTCTCCTAGCAGCTCCTGTGTGGTCCAGGCCTCTCCCAGCCTGAATGGTGGGAAGGGTCTTCATTTTAGAGAAGCAAGAGCAGAGACAACAGGAGGCTAATCTGTGGCTCACGGTGTGTCGTCCAGGACCACTCGCTAGAGCACTAGTCCCAACCCCGCCACTCACTGGTAGAGTGAGGATGTCACACCAGTCTCCCTTCTTTTCAGTTTTGTTGTTCTTTTGCTTTTGTCTTGGGGGGGGAGGCGGTGCGGCGGGGTTGGGTTGGTTTCTTTAATTGAAGTATAGTTGATTTAAAATGTTATGTTACTTTCTGGTGTACAGCAAAGTAATTCAGTTATATATATATATATATATCTTTTTTCATATTCTTTTCCATTGTGGTTTATTACAGGGTATTGAATATAGTTCCCTGTGCTATTCCTTTTTTTTTTTTTTTCCAGTTATTTTTTGATAAAAGGAAGGGATTGACCAAGGTCAGCTATAGTAAACATGGGCATTCATGGGACTTCCCTGGCGGTCCAGTGGTTAAGACTGAACTTCCACTGCAGGGGGTGTGGATTTGATTCCTGGTCGAGGATCTAAGATCCCACGTGCTGTGCCATGTGACCACAAAAAAAAAAGGCATGAGCGCCATCCCCTCCACCTTTGTCTTCTGTGACAAAGCCAGTGACAAAGCTTCATAGCTCCCTTTTCTATGTACCTCAAAACCTACACTCCTCTTTGCCTCTTTCTCCTCAAACAGTTTTTTCTGCCAAGACAAGACAAGGCCTCAGCATCCTTCTCAGTGTAATCCTGCATCCATGGAAATGATTATGAGGCTTGAGTCCTCTGATTCAACAATTGTCCAGTTCTGACAAGTCTGGGAAGCTGAAGCAAACAGCCTGCTCACCAGGATTTGCTCCGGCACCCATCCTGGGAGCAAGGGTGTGGCTTGAAATAAGGGGTCCTGGGCAAAAGATTTCACCAAGGGGCCCCTTTGCCACCAAAGTCAGCAGCCCACCAGGCAGGGGCTGTGTTGTCATCACACCCAGCAAAGAGACAAAAGTGGCTGCAGGCTGTGGCCCCATCTTCCTCTCTGAGGCAACACAGAGAATTGTTGTTCAGTCACTCAGTCGTGTCCGACTCTTTGCAACCCCATGGACTGCAGCAGGCCAGGCTTCCCTGTCCTTCACCATCTCCTGGAGCTTGCTCAAACTCATGTCCATTGAGTCGGTGATGCCATCCAACCATCTCATCCTCTGTTGCCCCCTCTCCTCCTGCCTTCAATCTTTCCCAGCATCAGGGTCTTTTCCAAGGCTTTTTGCATCAGGTGGCCAAAGTATTTCAGCTTCAGCATCAGTCCTTCCAATGAATATTCAGGATTGATTTCGTTTAGGATTGACTGGTTTGATCTCCTTGCTGTCCGAGGGACTCTCAAGAGTATTTTCCAACACCACAGTTTGAAAGCATTAATTCTTTGGCACTCAGCCTTCTTTATGGTCCAGCTCTCACATCCATACATGACTACTGGAAAAACCATAGCTTTGACTAGACAGACCTTTGTCAGTAATGTCTCTGCTTTTTAATACACTGTCTAGCTTGGTGATAGCTTTTCTTCCAAAGAGCAAGCATCTTTTAATTTCATGGCTGGAGTATTGTCCACAGTAATCTTGGAGCCCAAGAAAATAAAGTCTCTCCCGTTTCCCCATCTGTTTGCCATGAAGTGATGGGACTGGATGCCGTGATCTTAGTTTTTGGAATGTTGATCTTTAAGCCAGCTTTTTCACTCTCCTCTTTCACCTTCATCAGTAGGCTCTTTAGTTCCTCTTCACTTTCTGCTGTAAGGGTTGGTGTCATCTGCATATCTGAGGTTACTGATATTAGCCCTCAGCAGACTAAGCAGCAAACTCTGCAGCTTCCTTCAAGCAGATTTTCTGATTTTAGCTGCTGCTGCTAAGTCGCTTCGGTCGTGTCCGACTCTGTGCGACCCCATAAGACGGCAACCCACCAGGCTTTCCCATCCCTGGGATTCTCCAGGCAAGAACACTGGAATGGGTTGCCATTTCCTTCTCCAATGCGTGAAAGTGAAGTTGCTCAGTCATGTCCGACTCTTCGCAACCCCATGAACGACAGCCTACCAGGCTCCTCCATCTATGGGATTTTCCAGGCAAGAGTACTGGAGTGGGGTGCCATTGCCTTCTCCAAGCCTGATGTTAGCAGGTGTAGAATATTGGAGGCCTGCAAGCTTTCTGGTAACCTTAGTGGAAGGAAAGGAGGAGTTTGAGAGGATAGAGAGAGGATTTCTTTGCCAGTCCTGAGTAGAACCTTCCAGAAGCTGCCCTCAGTCTCTGATTCCCTTCCATTCAAAGTGATTGTGCTTCAGAAGAAAAGCCCTGAACAGTGGGAGGGCCAGAAGACTCTGAGCTGGAGTTAACCAGAAGAGGCACAGGGAGGCAGGCAGGAGTGCCCGCACACCATGGAACATGGGGAGCTTTGCCTCCCGAAAGGTGCCTTCCCTGAGAGCCCAGGACTCCATCCGAACCCCACCAGCTGCAGCCACCGGCATCTCCTGCTGGGGAGCAAGCTGGAGAACTTCATTCCTCCACGGTGGCCCAATTGTGCCCTGCTTATTAATGGTAAAATCAAATCCCACAACAGTGTACCCAGCACAGCTAGACTTTACTAAATCACAGAAGGCGGCGTGCGTGTGACTATGGGAATTTGAGTCGGACCCGGGAGAGCCGCAGAAGACGTCGGTCACCTTCACCCAGCGCCCTGTGATGGAGTGCATGTTCTTGGCTCTCTGTGACAAGCAGAGGAGAAAGTCTCCCTGACCCAGGATAGCTCTTCCTGCAAAGCACTTTGAGGTGATGGAGTGGAAGATGCAGGATGAGGACAAATGGTTGCTAATTAAAGGCAGAAGGCGGGAAAGAGATCTTAGCAGAGCTGGCCGGTGCCCACCCAGCACAGCCAGCCTAACCAAGCCAGTCCCCAGGGTCCTGGCCTCTTTTCCCCGCCTCTCAAAAGGCTCTTTCTTCTGCCTGCTTTTGTCTCCCTTGTAGTTCATATGGCATCACAGGTGTACAGCCTTGGCCTCAAAGGAGCCATTGTGACCTTATCCCGTCTGGGATCTGTCGAGTGAAGGCAGAGGCAGCGCTCCGAATTGCGTGGCGCCATCACGCTCGTGGGGGACGGCACTGAACAGTCTTGGGAAAGTGACTTGAGATCCAGCCAGGCTGTGTTTGGGTGCCTCGCTTGCACTCCATAACACAGCCACCCGCTCCTTTGGTGAGTTGAAAGATGAAAAACAAGGAAGAAATTGCTATCATTACACTCACGGTTCAACTCCTGGAATTCAGACCCAGCCCGGTTTTCCTTCCTGTCTCTGCAGAGTGGTGTCCTTGACGACGCAGTGAGAACTGTCTGCAGGAACAGCAGTGTCTGGCATTGATGGCATTCCATGGAGCAGGCTGGGGCTGGTCTCCCTGGTGCGCGGCAGCTGGACCGACACAGCTCTCCCCCCACCCCCGCCTGCCCCCTGGGTGAGCAGCCTGTGGCAGGCCCGTCCCGCCCTCAGCCACCTGTGTTTGCAGCTTCAACTTTCCATCTCCTGCCCCTCGCCCTGCCCCTCCCGCCACACAGCTAGGCTCCCTCAAGACAAAGAAGAGAACTGGGAGGGGGTTGCAGCACTTTTTAAATGCCGTCTGGGGGCAGATGGTTCCCCTGTGTGCTGTGAGGGTAGAGTTCCCGGCCAAGCTAACCCTGGAACACAGGAGGACACAAAGCCACGTGGGTCTCTTCCCAGGAGGACTTTTCGGAGCCTTCGCAACTCTAATGTGCAGTCTGAATCTTATAAAGGGAGTTTAGTAGGCAGCGTTGCCCAAAAGTATTGTGCCCCAAGGAATACCTCATAGTATCTCCCAAGACAAAGATTCCACACCCACAGTGTAGGGAGTACCGGCTTAGCGTTGTACAGTCTGATCTTTGGGGTCAAGCTTAAAATCAAGTCTTGCCACTTACTGTTAAACCTTGGGCAAGTTACCTAACTTCTCTGACTTGCAGTTCCCATCTGAAAATTGGGGTGATAAAACACTGTCCAGATATTTTGAGGACTAAACATTCTCTTGTATATAAAGCTAATAAGCACAGTATCTGGAGCTCAAGAAGCTGTTAACATTATAGTTTAACTGTCCTGACAGATCACCCAGAATAAGTTTATCTATACCCTAGGTTCCACATACACACAGCTGACTCCCAGCCCCAGGCATCCAGCACAAACTACCCTCTCCTCCACAACACAGTTCTGGCCACCTGCTTCAGGCTGCAGATGTAACACCTTCCTCCCCACTCCAAGCCACTCTTCCTTCCTCCTGTCTCAACATCCAGTTGCCCAAACCAGAAGTCTGGGAGCCCTGAAAGATCCTCAGCCACTCCATGGAATCAGTCACCCAGTGACATCAATGCCATTTCTTATTAAAGGGATTCCAGGTTATCAAATTCTTCTCTCCATTCCCACAGCTCCAGTCCAGACTTCATCTGGGCCTGGCCCACAGTCAGGTTAGACTCTTTCCCATTCCTATTGGCAGGAATATTTCTTTCGGTCCACCCCATAAACTTTTGTTTATCCTTGAAGTTCCTGCTAAGGTGTCACACCTTCCAAAGTCCCTTTGCTAACCCTTTGCTCTCCCTCCAGCCAGTCCCAGTGTTTTCAAACGTTGAGCCCCACGCCATCAAGCTCCTGGGCAGGATATACTTTTTTTTTTATCTTAAATCCCTTGGCAAAGTACCTGGCACTTAGTAGGACCATCAGTAAATATTTGTTAAATTAAATTTACTCAGATTTTCCAAAAAGTTGCCTTCTTCCTTTGAGTGATTCGGTGATTATTTTTCCAGAGTTTTATATAGCCAGCTTTTTCAAAGATTTCCTTGGATGTTCCCACAACTGGCAACAGCTGCCATTTATTTGGCCTCTGCTGTATATCAGATACTCTAGCAAGTGCTTTATGTCTGCAACTCATCTAATCTGTGAGCTGACTTCTAGTGTGTTCCCATTCCACAGATGACTACTGTGAGGTTCAGCTGCTGCTGCTGCAAAGTCACGTCAGTCGTGTCCAACTCTGTGGGACCCCATAGACAGTGGCCCACCAGGCTCCTGTCCCTGGGATTCTCCAGGCACGAATACTGGAGTGGGTTGCCATTTCCTTCTCCAGGAAGGTTCAGCTAGCCAGTCAATAACCAAGGTAGGATTCACACCCAGAACTGCCTCTTTAACTCCATATCTATGTTCTACCCTTCATCCACGAACTGAGATCTTGTTGTCGTTCAGTCACTAAGTCGTGTCCGATTCTTTGTGACCCCATGGACTGCGGCACACCAGGCTTCTCTGTCCTTCACTATTTCCCAGAGTTTGTTCAGACTCATGTCCATCGAGTCATTGATGCCATCTGATCATCTCGTCCTCTGCTGCTCCCCTTCTCTTCCTGCCCCCAAACTTTCCCAGCATCCGAGTCTTTTCCAATGAATCAGCTTTTCACCCAAGTTTTGGAGCTTCAGCATCAGTCCTTTGGTGAATATTCAGGATTGATTTTCCTTAGGATTGACTGGTTTGATCTCCTTGCTGTCCAAGGGACTCTCAAAAGTCTTCTCCAGCACCACAGTTCAACAGCATCTTCAGTGGTCAGCCTTCTTTATGAGATCTACTTATATTCTTATCTATGGTCATCTAAATTTTTAAGAATTACATCTTAGTCCAGATTTGATCTGCACTTTTCCCTTGAAGAAAAGAGGCGTAGGTTTTTGCTTAGATTGAACTCCCTTAAGGATAATATCCATTTTCATTTGTACCCATCCTACACCAGTATTTTCCTGAACAGCCCAGGACTAAAAAGAGTAAAATGAAAGTGAAGTGAAGTTGCTCAGTCGTGTCTGACTCTGCGACCCCATGGACTGTAGCATACCAGGCTCCTCCCTCCATGGGGTTTTCCAAGCAAGAGTGCTGGAGTGGGTTGCCATTTCCTTCTCTAAAAAAGAGTAAATACCACCTTAATAGCTAAGTCCCTGTGCTGTGAGCTCTGCCCATGATTCCCTAAATGTTTGTTACCTTTACACTACATTTTCTCACTTAAGGGGAAAATAAGATTATTTCTTTAAGAAGCATTCTCAACCACTGTTTTGGTCCCAGACACTGCTAAACACTGCATGAGCTTAGTTAAGCTCATGCCCCCCATGAGCTCACAGTCGAATAAGGAGACAACATATATTCTGACTGTAAAGCTCAGTGATAAGTGAAAAGAACCCTGAACTGAGTCTAAAAGACTTGGATTCGAATCCAAATTCATATCTGCACTCCAAAATTCAGAAAGTTCTGAAAATCAGCAGTTTTATTTTTTTCATAACTCTTTTGGAGGCAAAAGCTGATCTAAAGTGAAGTTTTTATATAGCCACTATTTGATCCACTTCCTGTGCATATTCCTACATTTTGCTGCAGAAACAATGTCTGTTGGGAGTGCTGCCCATCCCCCAGCGTGGGTTGTAGATAACACATGAGTCTGAGCTCTGGAGGATGTCTAGCCCCTGAAGTTGGAAAAGGAATGTGAACTTATGCCTTGTTGTGATGGGTTAAAGAAAATGCTTGAAAAAACTTCGTAAGGTAGAAAGCAATGAACTTGTGTAAGATGGTCTTAAATGGTACAGATAGTCACACCATCCATGTAATGGGAGCACTCAGAGTGGAGCACGTGATTTTTATTGCTCCTGAGCCTAAGAAAGGGTCAGAGATGTCTTGAAGGAAGTAAAATTTCATCCAGGTCTTAAAGGGTGAGTTGAATTTCTCACTTTGCAAAGAAGCTGTGGAAAAAGGAATCCTGGACTGAGGGAGGAACATGTAGAAAATGTGCAGGAAAAAATTGTATTTAAGTAGCTTGAGTGCACGGACTCTGTCAGCTTACAGAAAAACTCTGATTATTTGTCACAATGCAAGAGAGAAGCAGTGTGGATAATACAAAGGGACAACGAGGCCGCGATCCATTTGCTCTGGGTAGGATTTTTCTCTGGAATTCAGATTTCTACATGTGTTCTGGGCTGAGGCCTTCCTGCTTATCCTGGGAGGGGAGGCTGGCCCCCTTCTTCTCCCCAGGCAAGGATTGAAGACACCTACCACTCCAAACTGGTGCTCCTCCTACAGCCTCCTCTGCCTGGGCTGGGGTCGGCCCTTCACCAGTTGGCTTCTGCTGTATCACATTGCCAGGTTAAATTCAGATCAGCCACTTACTACTTCAGGGGGCCTTAAAAAAGTTATCTACCTCTTTGGTGCCTTTGTTCCTCAGCTATACAATCAGAATAGTATGAAAACTCGCATGGAAAGCACTTAGCTGAGCGCCTGGCTGGTGCGCACTCGAACAGTAGTTGTTATTATTACAAGGACTCTCCCTCCTCCAGATAAGTATAAATACATACATTTCTTAATACTTAACCTACAGGGGGAAAAAAAGCCCTTTCTTTATTCTCTCTGCCCTAGTCATCAACTTCTTCTTAGTTAACCATTTTCTGTAGAGAGTGTTTCTACATTATTTTGATTGATTGCAGCTGTTTTTCAATCATGGTAATAACCATCTGGTGATGTCTATGTGTAGAGTCTTCTCTTATGTTGTTGGAAGAGGGTGTTTTCTATGACCAGGGTGTTCTCTTCAGCAAAATTCTGTTAGCCTTTGCCCTGCTTCATTCTGTACTCCAAGGCCAAATTTGCCTGTTACTCTAGGTATCTCTTTGACTTCCTACTTTTGCATTCAGCCCCTTATAATGAAAAGGACATCTTTTTGGAGTGTTAGTTCTAGAAGGTCTTGTGGGTCTTCATAGAACCATTCAGCTTCAACTTCTTCAGCGTTACTGGTTGGGACATAGACTTGGATTACTGTGATAGTGAATGGTTTGCCTTGGAAATGAACAGAGATCATTCTGTCATTTTTGAGATTGCATCCAAGTACTGCATTTCAGGCTCTTTTGTTGACCATGATGGCTACTCCATTTCTTCTGAGGGATTCCTGCCCACAGTAGTAGATATAATGGTCATCTGAGTTAAATTCACCCATTCCAGTCCATTTTAGTTCACTGATTCCTAAAATGTCAACGTTCACTCTTGCCATCTCTTGTTTGACCACTTCCAACTTGCCTTGATTCATGGACCTGACATTCCAGGTTCCTATGCAGTATTGCTCTTTACAGCATCAGACTTTACTTCCATCACCAATCACATCCACAACTGGCTGTTGTTTTTGCTTTAGTCTTTCTGGAGTTATTTCTCCACTGTTCTCCAGTAGCATATTGGGCACCTACTGACCTGAGGAGTTCATCTTTCAGTGTCCTAACTTTTTGCCTTTTCATACTGTTCATAGGATTCTCCAGGCAAGAACACTGAAGTGGTTTGCCATTCCCTTCTCCAGGGAACCACATTTTGTCAGAACTCTCCACCATGACGCATCCGTCTTGGATGGCCCCACACAGCATGGCTCATAGTTTCATTGAGTTAGACAAGGCTGTGGTCCATGTGATAAGTTTGATTAGTTTTCTGTGACTGTGGTTTTCGTTCTGTCTGCCCTGTGATGGAGAAGGATAAGAGGCTTATGGAAGCTTCCTGATGAGAGAGACTGAGTGAGGGGAAACTGGGTCTTGTTCTGATGAGAGGGGCTATGTTCCCTCCCTGTTGTTTGAACTGAGGCCAAACTATGGTGGAGGTGATGAAGGTAACGGCGACCTCCTTCAAAAGGCCCCATGCACACACTGCTGCACTCAGTGCCCCAACCCTGCAGCAGGCACCGCCACCCATGATGGATCACGGACCACCGTGGATCATGGTGGATGATCACCATGGATGATTGCTGGATCATTGAAAAAGCAAGAGAGTTTCAGAAAAACGTCTACTTCTGCTTTATTGACTACACCAAAGCCTTTGACTATGTGGATCACAACAAACTATAGAAAATTCTTCAAGAGATGGGAATACCAGACCACCTGACCTGCCTCCTGAGAAATCTGTATGCAGGTCAAGAAGCAACAATTAGAACTAGACATGGAACAACAGAATGGTTCCAAATCAGGAAAGGAATACATCAAGGCTGTATATTGTCACCCTGCTTATTTAACTTCTGTACAGAATTCATCATGCGAAATGCTAAGCTAGATGAAGCACAAGCTGGAATCAAGATTGCCGGGAGAAATATCAATAACCTCAGATACACAGATGACACTACCCTTATGGCAGAAAGTGAAGAACTAAAGAGCCTCTTGATGAAAGTGAAAGAGGAGAGTGAAAAAGATGGCTTAAAACAACATTCAGAAAACTAAGATCATGGCATCTGGTCCCATCACTTCATGCCAAATAGATGGGGAAACTGTGGAAACAGTAGCTGACTTTATTTTTCTGGGCTCCAAAATCACTGCAGATGGTGACTACAGCCATGAAATTAAAAAACACTTGCTCCTTGGAAGAAAAGCTATGACCAACCTAGACAGCATATTAAAAAGCAGAGACATTACTTTTCCAACAAAGCTCCATCTAGTCAAAGCTATGGTTTTTCCAGTGGTCATGTATGGATGTGAGAGTTGGACTATACAGAAAGCTGAGTGCCAAAGAACGGATGCTTTTGAACTGTGATATTGGAGAAGACTCTTGAGAGTCCCTTGGACTGCAAGAAGATCCAATGAGTCAATTCTAAAGTAAATCACTCCTGAATGTTCATTGGAAGAACTGATGCTGAAGCGGAAACTCCAATACTTTGGCCACCTGATGCAAAGAACTGACTCATTTGAAGACCCTGGTGCTAGGAAAGATTGAAGCGGGAGGAGAAGGGGACGACAGAGAATGAGATGGTTGGATAGCATCACCGACTCAATGGACTTGAGTTTGAGTAAGTTCCAGGAGCTGGTGATGGACAGGAATGGCGTGCTGCAGTCCATGGGGTTGCAAAGAGTTGGACACGACTGAGTGACTGAACTGAACAGTCATGGTAAAGCATGTCCTCCCTTGTGTGTGTGCTGTGCTCAGTCCTGTCTGACTCTTTTTGACCCCGTGGACTGCACCTCACCAGGCTTCTCTGTCCATGAAATTTTCCAGGCAAGAATACTAGAGTGGGTTGCCATTTTCCTCCTCCAGGTGGGGTCTTCCCAACCTAGGGATCAAACCCACATCTCTTGCATCTCCTGCATTGGCAGACAAATTCTTTACCAATAGCACCACCTGGGAAGCCCATGGCCCCTCTTGCTGCTAAGTCGCTTCAGTCATGTCCGACTCTGTGCGATCCCAGAGATGGCAGCCCACCAGGCTCCCCTGTCTCTGGGATTCTCCAGGCAAGAACACTGGAGTGGGTTGCCATTTCCTTCCCCAATGCATGAAAGTGAAAAGTGAAAGTGAGGTTGCTCAGTTGTGTCCGACTCCTAACGGCCACATGGAATGCAGCCTACCAGGCTCCTCCATCCATGGGATTTTCCAGGCAAGAGTACTGGAGTGGGGTGCCTTTGCCTTCTCTGGTGAGTCACTTACCTGCTTCCTAAAACAACCAGAATAAAAAAAATCTACTAGTAATCAACATCTTATTAAGTCAAATAATGTTATTTCCTAATAAAAAGGACCAGTATGTATACGTGAGAGAGACCACAAAGAGGGAGGCTACTGGGAAAGCCACTCACCTGCTTCCTGTAACAACTGGAAAATACAGCTGGTAACTTTATTTGAGATTGCAGCTTTTCCTTCAAGGTGATTCATTCTGGCTGCGTTTCCTGCTGTAATCTGGTCCTTGGACTGCAGGAGGACTCTTCCTGGACTCTCCAACAATTGATAGACTTTTTTTGTTTTACCCTCTGGAGTTTCTTACCAGTCTTCAGTACTTCTACTGCACCATTGGCCCCTCTTACTTTGGTCATAATCCAGTACAAGGATTCCCAGGGTGGGTCCCTGGAGGTCCTTGGAGGCCTTCAGAGGGATTCCCATGCTAATTTCAGCTGCTGGATTAAAGCAAGGTACATTCTTATTTAAAAGTAGATAAGCCCCACCCTGACCAATTCTGAAAGTGAAAGTTGCTCAGTCGTGTCTGACTGCAACGCCATGGATTATATAGCCCATGGAATTCTCCAGGCCAGAATACTGGAGTGAGTAGCCTTTCCCTTCTCCAGAGGATCTTCCCAACCCAAGGATCAAACCCAGGTCTCCCACGTTGCAGGGAGATTCTTTACCAGCTGAGCCACAAGGGAAACCTAAGAATACTGGAGTGTGTAACCTATCCCTTCTCCAGGGGATCTTCCAGACCCAGGAATCAAACCCGGGTCTCCTGCATTGCAGGCGGATTCTTTACCCACTGAGCTATGAGGGAAGTCTGGCCAATTCTCCTACTCTGTAAATTTCATCATTTCCAAGAGCCTTCATTTCCTGCTTGATAAATTGGGAATATTTATATTTTTGTCACAGGAATCTTAGATTATGCGTTTAAATCCTTCAGCACAGGGATTTCCCTGGTAGACCATGGTTAAGATTCCATGCTTCCTCTTCAGGGGCACAGGTTAGATCCCTGGTCAGGAAACTAAAGATCCTGAATACCAGCCTGACTCTGCCAAGAAACAAAAGTTAAGCCCTTACCACAGGACCTGGTGTATAATAAACACCTCATAAATACCCGTCACCTTTATTACTACCAGTACAAGCCAGTTCTTGGAAATCACACTTTTATCCTTAGCGGAGCCTCTGGTATAATTAAAAGGTCAGATTACAGCAGGAAGCGGGTAGAATTACATCAGTTTAGTGAAGTGACACTGTTGCCTAATGCTAAGAACCTCTGGCCGGCTGTTACATGTGCCTTCAGTAAGTAAAAATAAGGAGAATTACTACGTACGAGTACGTTTGGGCAGAGAAAAGCATTGCAAACAAGAAGTCTTAGAGGTGTAGAGAGAGACAGAAAAGGATTCTCTAATAATTAAAAGTCATGAGGTTCAGTTGGTCTGTTAATAATACACAGATCAGCCCTTTCTGGTTGGAAGGTCTCCTTTTATTAAAAAAACAAAAGTAGCACGTGGGCATTGCCACTGGGCAGGTTTTACCCATTAACCAACATTCCAGTGGATACAGACCGTGATGTCTAGGGCATAGACATTATGAGCAGAGGCAGTTACCATACAGACTTGAAATGGAAAGAGCCCTTGGAAGTGATCAAGTGCACGTGAAGGTGATGGTGACATCACCCCCATTTTACAAATAAAGAAATGGAGGCCTGGAGCAAGGGAGAAGCCTGCTCTTGGTGACAAAGCCAAGACCAGCAACTCTCCATCCAGCATCCTTTCTGACAGACCAGGATCCTTGTCATGAAGGGACATTTCTCCAGGGGGCGAGCTACAGTCACCCAGAGAGTTCTTTCCCACCTCCATGAGCCATCTTTCCCTCACCACTCTGCAGCTAACAGAAATGTCTTCCCTATGTGTGTTGGAGCAAAAGGAAAAATTGGAGAACAAATGAGCCATGCAAGGGTTTCCCGGTTGTTCCTTGGGGGTCCCCTTATCTCGAGATTCTGATTCAGTGGGTCAGAGCTGCGGTCTGAGAATCCATAAGATTAGTATACCAGGTGAATCAAGCAAGTTTGGACAACACAGGGCTAACCCAGGCCCACAAGAGTTTTAACCATTTTCTGCCCTGGAGTGGGTGGTGGGGTCAAGAGGTCACCAGGACTGTCCACTTGCAGTTAATGAGAGTTAACCTGTATCCTGTGCGAATTCCTTCTAGCTCCTCTCTCCTAACAAAACCCTCATCCCTGGGGCACACAATGGTAGCTCAAAAATGTTGCTGCCTGACCTACTTTGGGGAGATGATCTGAGCAAAAGACTCCCTGTCTAGCCTGGGTGACATGAACATCTCTCTGGCTTGTGCTTAGACTGAGGAACCTGGAGCTGGCTGCTGTGGGCGGATCAGACGTCCATGTGAAGATGCTGGCGGCCCCTATCAATCCATCTGACATAAATATGATCCAAGGTAACCTTGGTTTCTGTGGCTTATGTTAATTGGCTTTTTTGCTTAGCCGCCACCTCGTTTTCATTCCTCCCCAGGTGTGGGTGTGAAATTCCTGTGATTAGCGGCAGCTGTTCTCCAGATGAGGCTGTCTGCACACTGTGTGAGCCCTCTCTGGCCTCCCCTCCCTGGAATGTGAGGCTTTTCGAGAGTTAGGAAGATTGCGGTGGGGGAGCAAACCAACCATTCTGAAGTGCCGGCAATATGCTGTGCTCAATCGCGAGTTATCTAATCTCATAATAACCTGTGAAAGCGAGGAGTACATCCCCCTTTACAGATGAAGAGGCTCAGGCTCAGAGAGGTTGGTCAGTTACACAGCTGGTCAGATCAGGCTGAGGTCCATCTGACTCCGAAGCCCATGCCCTCACCACCCAAGCTTCATGGATGACCCTCTGTGCTCTTCTCCCTTAGGAAACTACGGCCTCCTTCCCCAGCTGCCTGCTGTTGGAGGGAACGAAGGTGTTGGACAGGTCGTAGCCGTGGGCAGCAGTGTGACCGGGGTGAAGCCGGGAGACTGGGTGATCCCAGCGAATCCTGGTTTGGGTGAGTTTCTGCAGGTGTCTCCAGCAGGTGGTGTTTCAGATCCTATTCCACAGACATGGTACACATTTCCTCCTTGTCTCAGTGTGAGAGAGCAGCACAGGACTTATTACTAGGTCCATACACCCACCTCCAAGGGGGATGGAAGCTGGACCAGGAGAGCAGCACCTCTGTTTCTTCTGCTCAGGAGACAGTGCATCAGCACTCAGCACTGTGCACCCATGTTGACCGGAGCTCTTACATCCCTAGGGAATGTAGGGTGCAACAAGGAATCAAAGAAGGCAGCCTCTGCCCTCCAGGAGGTTAAAATCTAACTGACGAAATCTCCAAATCAACAGCTCCACAAAGGGAGTGCTGCGGGTTCACAGAAAGCAGAGGGCACCTCTGGCAACTGTGTGTGTGAGAAAGACAGTCTTGAGGGCTTCAGGAGGAGACTTCATTGGCTGGGACCTCTGATGGATGTATTTTGGTAGGTGGAGATGAGCCCTAAATGGTGGCATTTGGAAAACACAAATGGAGCAAAGACACAAAGGTGACTTTTGGAAATGGAGGAAAACTCAGTGTAGCCTCAGCAGAGGATGTGCCCGTGGGAAGGGACTGCAGAAAAAAAGTGAGGGGGCAGGTCAGAAAGCGGGTGGGGCCGCCTGGGAAGGCCCTGCATAAGCCACCCTGCGGGTGCGGAGTTTCTTTGATACGGGGTGAGGAGTCTTTGGTGAGATGTGTTTTTTAGCCCTTGATGGGTTTTGAGGCACAAACATCACACAGATGAATCCTGGCAGCAGCCACGAGAGGGAAGCAGGGCTGACGTTCACCCCATTGGATGGATGAGGAGCTGAAGCCTAAGAAGAAGCCCTCGTCCAAACTCAAACAGCAGGCTGCAAAGAGCCCCCTAGGCTCTGGTCGCCTCTGTGTTTCCCACTTCACTCCATTGTGAGGACTCTTGAGGTTATAACTTGCAAAGAGTCAACTCAAGCTTGCTTTGCCAGAAAAGCAGTTAATTGATTTGTGGAATAGGGAGGTACAAGAGATGGAAGGCTTCAGGCACAGCTGGATCTAGAAACCCCAAGGCTGTGAGAGCTTTTGCTCTTGTTCTCATTAGCCCTCTGATGGGATCTGTCCCCACAGCGATATAGAAATAGCAACAGATATCGACCACTCCTTTTGTACCAGGCACTGTCATAAGCACTTTACCTATATGTACTCATATGCCCACAGCGTGAGGTAGATATTGTTATTATTCCCATCTTGCAGATGGGACAGCAGTAAACGGAAAGGACTAAGCAACTTGCCCGAGGTCACCCGGCCATTAATTGATGGAGCTAAGATTCACACCCACTCTGATACTTACCTTTAATGGACAGCACTGGCAGCCTGAGGTTTACATCACCCTGAGAACAAACAGAAGAGCATGTCCTCCACAATGTGGCCAGTACCACCACGTCCATCCCCCAGAAGGGCTCTGACCAGCCCTGCCTGGGTCTTTGCCCATCCACGAACCTACCACCAGGGGATGGGGCTTGGGCCACTCACAGTTGCCCCGGCTGAGTCTCTTGCCGACATCTGTGGTGTAGAGAGGAGGGCCTTCTTGCAGTTGACAATCCCAGAGGTTAGGAGGGGGCCGTTCTGGAAAGAAGAATGTACCGGGCAGGAAAAAAGTAGTATCAGGAGTCTACAAAGCTCTTTCCTTCTGTGAGATCAGGGATGCTTCCAAGAATGGCCCCGCCCTCTCCTATACCCCTCTTCCCCGCTCCACCACCCCGCACAGTGAAAGCGTAGCCAGGTGAGCAGATCGAGAGCTGCCAAGATTCCCAGGCTACGAGTGGTGCTTCGGGCCACACACACCCCCTGTGCGGAGTGAAGGGCCCACAACGTGGGTCAGACACAGTCTCTGCCCTCCACACGCCCTTGGCTGGGGTGGGAAGATGGCACTTAATACAGTGCAGCGTAGTGAGTGCTGTCATCCCAGGAGGAACACAAAGGCAAGAGCTCCCTGTCTTGGGGAGCATCAGGAAGGGCTTCCCAGAGAAGTGAGGCATCTCCCACAAAACCAGCCTCTGGTGCCAAAAAGGTTGGAGACCGCTGGTCTACAAGACAGCAGAAATACAGCCAGGGGCAAATGTGTGGCGGTGGGAGAAGGCACTGCAGGCCCGTCAGTGTGGCTGGGTCACAGGGGGGCGGGGGAGGGGTGCAGAGAAGCAAGATGAGGCTGGAGAGGTTGACTGGCCCTGGTCATGGAGAGCCCACATCCAGTCGGTGTGTGGAGGTGGGGGCCGCTGATGAAGGGTGAAGATGAGGAACAGTTTGATCAGATTTTTACCTTACAGAGAACACTCTGAAAGGGCAGAGGGTGGCAGGGCAGGAAGCCAGTGAGGAGGTGGCCGAGAATCCAGGCTTCAGAGGATAAGGGTCTGAGCAAACGGTGCTGTGGCATTGGAGAGACGGGCAGACAGGGAAGCTGGAGTAAGAGGGCTTGGTGATTAGATGGGAGAGAAGAAAGGATGCGGGCCAGGTGTGTGTGGGCAATTGCACGTGTGTGGTGAGGGCACAGCCAGAGCTGGGATTTCTTCCCCAAAGAAAGGGTGACTCTTTAATAAACCAGGTGCCAGTCGGGGAGGATGAGAGTTCTATCATTGTCAGGACAATAATTAACTCGGTTTATTCAGTAAACATCTTGTGAGCATCCGTGGTGTGCGGGGCTCTAGCATGTAGCACTGAACAGACGCAGTCTTTGTTCTGGAGAAGACTGCAGTTAAGTAGAGTGGCTGTCATTAACCAGAGAAGTCCTCAGCTGGCCAGGTCTTGGTCATTTCTCATGCTCTGAGCTGCTCAGCTGTTGCTGTGCCTGTGGTCAGCCTTTTCCCCAGACCCAGGGGAGGCAGGGCCAGAGAATGTGCGAACTGACTTGCCCATTGGAAATACTCAGACCCCCCTGAGGCACCTTGGGGCCTAGCAAGCACTGGCCTGGGAGTCAGATGCAGGCTCTCCTTCCACCACCAACGCCACCACCACCACCCCATGACCTTGTTTAAATCACAGTGACCTTGAGCCTCAGTTTCCCCATCTCTAAAATAGAGCTAATTATCGTTGCCTTGTCTGTCTCAACTGAGGGAATACATACAATGACCTTTGCAAACACTAGATTTCCATATGCATTAGATGGGAGGTTGGCAAACTTTTTTCTTAAAGGGCCAGTGAGTATATATTTTAGACTTTGTAGCCCATTCCACTTCTGTTCAACTCTGCCATTGTAAATAGCCATAAACAATACATTAAAAAGTGGGCTGTGTTCCAGTGAAACTTGGTTTACAAAAACAGGTGGCGAGCCAGGTTTGGCCCATGAGCCATAGCTTAGTGACCCCTGCATTAGAAGATGGAGACAGTTAAGGCTTGGGTGCATGTGAGTGGGACTGGGAGCCCTCGGAACTCAGGGTTGGGAAATGCCGATCAGAAAAGGAGCCCATGGGGGGCTCCACGCCTGCTGTGTACCAGGCATGGTGATCGTCTGTGCAGCCTTCACTCTGTGACGGGAGTGTTGTCCTCCGCATTTCATGGATCAGGAAAAGTACAGCTCAAAAAGGGTGATGTGATCAAAGTCACACAACTAGCAAGCAGCAGAGCCAGGCTTTTTAAGCAGCCTTTCACCAACTCGAAAGCCCAGGGGTTTCTACTTTCCCCTGAAAGCCCTGGAGGCTGACGTGGAAGCTGCCCCATCCCACCCAGGGTCTCTTAAGAAGAGGATTAGTGACTGCCAAGCCCCAGAAATCCGTGTCAAGGGCTGGATTTCCATTGTCCTGCCATTAAGAGGAATTAGAAAACACCTTTGATTTCATGCACAGAGAGCCATTCCCTAAGTGTTTGGCACAGAGTAGAGTACAGTAAATGTTGACTAAGATGAAGGGGGTGATGATTATAAAGATGACGCTGAAATCTGAAAACTAGGCTGCCCAAAGCCCAGAGAAAGACAAGACAGCTTCTGGACTTGAAAGCATCCCTTCAGCTTTTCAGTCTCGTTTTCTCAGCCAGCAGTCTTCCTGGGATCGACACAGCCTTCAGCAGAGTGTCCCTGCCTCCTGGCCCCGTTCCCGGCCCTGAAGCCCACCTTGGTCTCCCCTCTTGCAGCCCCAGCAGCCTGTCCCCTGCTCCCCCCCTGCGCCACAGTGGAGCCCGGGCAGTGGGTCTGGAGCGCACCGTCGAGAACTTTGGAAGGACAGGCTGAGGAACCCTGAGACCCCACGCCGACAAGGCTCCAGATAGTTTCCCTAAGGTGACCCAGCAAGTCCTCCGCAAGCCAGGGCTTGGATCTGCGTGTGTCTGACTCTGGTTTATGTGGATCCCTGCCTGCAGGGGTGAGGACCTGTCACCCTTCACCCAATGCTTGTCACATCCTGTTGATTCTATCTTCAAAACATAACTCAAATCCATCTACTTTCTTCATCCCTGCTACCAAAGTCTAGGCAACCAGCACCTCACTTCTGGGCCCCTCCAGTAGCCCCCTGATTAGCCTTCCTATTTCTACTCTGCCCTTTCCCCACATCTTTTCCACATAGCAACAGAGTGATTTTTTTTAATTGAAGTACAGTTGATTTGGGGCTTCCCAAGTGTCTCAGTGATTAAAAATCCACCTGCCAGTGCAGGAGATGCGGGGGACCCAGGTTCAATCCCTGGGTCAGGAAGATCCCCTGGAGGAGGAAATGGCACCCCACTCCAGTATTCTTGCCTGGAAAATTCCGTGGACAGAGGAGCCTGGTGGGCTGCAATCCATGGGGTGGCAAAGAGTCAGACAGCTGAGCACACAACACATACTTGATTTACAACGTTGTGCCAATCTCTGCTGGGCAGCAAAGTGACTCAGTTATACATATATAGACTTTCCTTTTTTAATATTCTTTTCCATTGTGTCTTATCATAGGATATTGACTATAGTTCCCTGTCCTATACAGTAGGACCTTGTTTATCCATTCCAAATATAATAGTTTGCATCTACCAACCCCAGACTCCCAGTCCATCCCGCTCTCTGACCGCCTCGCCCTTACAGCAATCACAGATCTGTTCTCTATGTCTGTGCGTCTGTTTCTATTTTGTAGATAGGTTCATTTGTGCCATATTTTAGATCCCACATATAAGTGATATCCTGTGGTATGTGTCTTTCTCTTTATGGGCTGCACTTCACTTACTGAAATAATCTCTAGTTGCATCCACATCGCTGCAGATGGCACTGTTTCGTTCTTTTTTATGACTGAGTGGTATTCCACTGTGTATGTGTACCATTGATCTGTGGATGGATGTTTAGGTATCCCACTGTGAATGTGTACCACGTCTTCTTTATCCATTCATCTGCGGATGGACATTTAGGTTCTTTCCATGTCTCGGCTGTTGTGAGCAGTGTTACTGGAAAATTAGGAGTGATGTATCTTTTGAATTATAGTTTTGTCTGGATATATTCCCAGGATAGGATTGACAGATCATGTGGCAAAGCCATTTTTAGTGTGCTGAGGCACCTCCATACTGCTTTCCATAGTGGCTGTACCAGCTTACATTCCCACCAGCAGCGTAGGAGGGTTCCTTTTTCTCCTCGTGCTCTCCAGCGTTTATTTGTCGACTTCAATGATGGCCATTCTGACCAGTGTGAGGTGTTAGCTTATTGTAGTTTTGATTTGCATGTCTTTAATAATTAGTGATGTTGAGCCTCTTTTCACATACCTACTGGCCATCCGTACATCTGCAGCAACAAAGTGATAAAGCATAAATCCAATTCCCTCAGACTTACTTTTAAAATTAGAAGCTTCCTGTTCACTAAAATCGATTCTTCACGCCCTGACCCAGAGTACAGCACATCACATAAGGTTAAGTATTGTTCCATGAAACTTTGGCTTCTGTTAGGTATGTGTGTGTGTATATATACGTAAATGGACTGAGTTAAAGTGTAACGCGCAGTTATTATGGGTCAAGATCTTGAAAGGGGTAGTTCCCTCATATTTCTGATGGTAAAGCGTCTGCCTGCAATGCAAGAGACCTGGGTTCAATCCTTGGGCCGGGAAGATCCCTTAGAGAAGGAAATGGCAACCCACTCCAATATTCTTGCCTGGAGAGTTCCATGGATGGAGGAGCCTGGTAGGCTACAGTCCATGGGGTCACAAAGAGTCGGACACGACTGAGCGACTTCACTGGTTCGTGACATCCATCCAGCCAGTGCCACATCGGCCACATCTGCAGCCACTCCCACCACGGTTTCCCCGCCAGCGTGTATTTGTCCTGCTCCGCTCCTATCTCTGTCCTGCCTCAAGAGTCTGCGCTTCTTACTTCCCGGGAATGTTTGCAGACTGAGTGGCTACATCTCTGGCCTTCACCTCTCGGCCTGTCCCCTCCTCAGGGAAGCCGTCCCTCGCTCCTCGTGTCTGAAGTCGTTTTCTCCCCCTGTTTCTCTCTCCCTGTGTAACTTACAATGCTCATACTTGCTCATTCATATCTCTCTGTTCTGCTCCACTGGAGCAAGCGCCCCGTGAACACCAGGAGCACGTTGTTGTTCAAGGGCCTGGCTCACAGCTGGTGTAGGATGAGTATCTGTCCAGGGAGCCAGGTGACTCGCGGCAGGTCACAGCCTCGGTTCCTGCCCTCTTGAGTGGGGCGTTTAAACTGGACATTTTATTATTCTTTTGTCTGGAACTGGAATGTGGGTTGGGGGTTCAGTTCAGTTCAGTTGCTCAGTCGTGTCTGACTCTTTGTGACCCCATGAACTGCAGCACACCAGGCTTTCCTGTCCATCACCAACTCGCAGAGTTTACTCAGACTCATGTCCACTGAGTTGGTGATGCCATCCAACCATCTCATCCTCTATCATCCCCTTCTCCTCCCACCTTCAATCTTTCCCAACATCAGGGTCTTTTCAAATGAGTCAGTTCTTCACATCAGGTGGCCAAAGTATTGGAGTTTCAGTTTCAGCATCAGTCCTTCCAATGAATATTCAGAACTGATTTACTTTAGAATTGACTCATTGGATCTCCTTGCAGTCCAAGGGACTCTAGAGTCTTTACCACAGTTCAAAAGCATCAACTTTTCAGCACTCAGCTTTCTATATAGTCCAACTCTCATATCCATACATGACTACTAGAAAAACCATACCTTTGACTAGATGGACCTTTGTTGGCAAACTAATGTCTCTGCTTTTTAAATACGCTCTCTAGGTTGGTCACAACTTTTCTTCCAAGGAGCAAGTGTCTTAATTTCATGGCTGCAGTCACCATCTGCAGTGATTTTGGAGCCCAAAAAGATAAAGTCTGTTACTGTTTCCACTGTTTCCCCATCTATTTGGCATGAAGTGATGGGACCAGATGCCATGATCTTAGTTTTCTGAAGGTTGAGTTTTAAGGTTGGGGGTTAAGGAGCCTTTTTTCCCCAGTTTACAGGATTGTTTCATTTCCCGTATATCATGTAACCTGTGCAGCATCTCTTGGGGAAACCACCCAAAGCTCTTCTTGCCGGTGTCATCTGCATATAGAGTAACCAGAACTCAGTCACTGTGCTCAGACTAGCAGACCGGCAAAGCCAGGGCCCACACCTAGGCCTTCGACTTTGACCTGCATGCTTTCTCCATAATACAATCCCACGTCACCCTGCCTTAGGTGAGAATGAGACCCGAGCGGGAACCTGGGGCTTTTGCAACTTCTCCTGCCCTGATAATGATGTGGCTCTCTCACCCTCGGAGCCCAGTGGTTTGAGATCCTCCACTTCCTGCTGTGTGACACCAGCTCAGTCTCCCGGTCACTCATGTGGGGTTAACAGTCTCCCTAACGCAATTATCACCAGGGCTCAAAGACGCTCAGAAAGACCTCGAGGGTTTCTTTCTTTTTTCCTCCAAGGATTCCTTGGCACCTGTCCACCGAGGAGGGGGAGCTGGGGTTGGGCGTGGAGGGGTCCTTCCTTAACTCCCCTGGCCTCCCCCCAGGAACCTGGCGGACCGAGGCTGTGTTCGGCGAGGAAGAGCTCATCACAGTCCCAAGTGACATCCCTCTTCAGTGCGCCGCCACCCTGGGCGTCAACCCCTGCACGGCCTACCGGATGCTGGCGGACTTCGAGCAGCTGCGGCCAGGTAGGCACCACAGTGGGCCAGCAGGCCAGGCTGTCTCGACTGGGGTGTGACCCACGTCCCGACCCTCGAGGCCTGGGAACTTATGGGTGAGGGCCTGCGAGGAAGACGGCCCCGACCTGGGTGAGTGTGTCTTTTGTTGCTTTAGGTGGAAGGATGTCAGCTTGGGTCCTGGAAAACAGGCGGAAACCTCACGGAGGAGCACACCCTGCAAAACCGCTGAGGGGTCACATTCCCTCGAGCTCGGGGTGGAATTCTGTCACTCAGCAAAAACCGTGTGGCGCTGTGCTGAGCTCTGGCGCTGCAGAGCTCAGACAAGACAGACACAGTCCCTGTGTTTTCAGTAAAATGCTGAACTTAGCGTTAGTCTCGCCACTCAGCACGGCCGGAGCACTTTCCAGTCCACATACGTGCCTTGCCATGCATCGCCCGCAAATGCACTGGGCCGTCAGAGCGGCGAGCTGAGGGCCCCAGTCGGCCTCACCGACTGGCAGCTGACCTCTTGGATCAGCAGACCCTTCATCCGTGAAACAGGGAGGCAAGGTTCTGAGTGCTCACGGACACATGCCGAGCAGCCCTCAGCCCAGGGCCTGGCCTACAGCACGGCACAGGGGCGCCCCTGGCACCGTCTTCCCTCTTGATAAAGGAGGAACCTGAGGTCCAGAGAGGTAAAGTATTCACCCGCGATCACTCAGTGAGGAAATGACAAAGCCAGGTGTTTTATTCAGGGATTCCCTGAAAGCAGAGCCTAAGGCAAGGACTGAGGGCAGATGGTTCCCCGGGGAGGTGACCCCAGGAAGCAAGAGTGAGGGACTGGGGCCAGGGACAAGGAAGGGGGAAAAGCCAGTGAAGGCTGGTTCCCGCCATGGGCGGCCAGGGCCCAGTCCTGCTGCGGAGCCTCCAGAGACCCTCACAGAATCCTCCTCAGAATTAACCTCCGAGTGACAGGAGGCTGGGCCAGTTACCTACCACCTCGCATCCACCGTGGTTGCAGGGTTACCCTGAACCCCACAGGTATCCGGGAGCAGGCAGGGCCCTAGAGCTTGCCCAGCCCATCTCTGTCGCACTGACAAGGCGACTGAGGTGAGAGATGCAGGAGGGTGGTCAGCTGAAAGCCAGTGCAGGTCCCCCAGCTGTGGCCAGGCAGCCTTGGGTCTCTAGCAGAGAAGGCCAGCAGGTGTGATCTGGGACCTTCGCTTGAATCCAGTGCAGGGAGGCTGTGGGCGCCTGCGTCCCCTCCCCCAGGCCCCTCTGGTGAGGACTGTCGCTGTAGGGACCAGGCAGGCCATTCTGGCACCAGCCAGGTCAGGTGCCCACACCACGGCTCCTCCTTCCTGCCCCAGGGCTGGTGTGAAACACGTAATCCTCACCCATGGTAACACTGTCCTCCAGTACATAGACATGTATGAATATATATGTAATGGAAACCTGAGTTTCATGGAACAGTATTTACCTCACCATGTGTGATACACTCCACTATTTTTTATTCTATTTTCCTCAAATTTAACTGTTAAGAAAAAAAAAGTTCACAACCCACTAGGTTGGTTTCATAACCCCTGGATGGGTGACAGTCTATAGGCTGACCCTAGCTAAGAATGATGAGCCTGCTTCTTCCAGAAAGTCCTCTGTCTATAGCATGAGGTCCCTGCTGCCTCTCTAAACCTAGCTAGCATTTCAGGGGACTGGAGCCCCTCCCTAGACATGATGGCCCTGGACTCTAATGAGGAGCACCCCAGTGGTTGCTCCTGGGACCCCTCTTATGGAGAAGAAACTGAGGTTCAAAGAGGTCAGGGCTTGCCCCGCCCCATTCAGTTCTAGTTACAGTCGGTAAAGAAGCTGGGACTCAGACCCTGGCACGTCTCATTCTAGAGCCCATGCTTTCCCAGCACAGCCCACACCTCCCCACTCAGCTCAAGTGCAAAGTTAGGCCTGGGCTTTGATCACAGACCCTGATTCAGGAGGTGCCAGTTTCTCCACTGCAGCTCTAATCCCGTTCCGAGGCAATAGCGCATCTTCCCTCAAGAAGCCACAGGCTGTTGACAGAGAGGGACGGAGCTACAAGCTGTAAGTCGAGGCTGACCATGAGCCTTAGCAGAGCTGGCTGCAGAGTGCAGCGGGAGGGCACGGGGGAAGAATCTAGGAAGGCTTCACACAAGAAGCCACACTGGAGCTGTGCTTTTAAGGCATAGAGGATTTCAAAACAATGGGAGAGAGAGGAGACGTTGCAAACCAAAGAAAGGACCTAAGCAGACTTGACCTAAGAGCTGGGAGGATGATGAAGGATACAAAGTCATTGACACAGCAGGGGCCAAGTTGCATCCAGCGTGAACTCTGAGTTGCCAAATCCTGGCAGGCATCATGGGTGCTGTAGAGGCTTGGGGCGCCCTGGGAGGAGAGAGCAATACTCCCAGGACTGAGAAGGCTCAGCAGCCAGGTCCTGGGTCCCTTCAGAGTCTGAGAACTCCACCTCTGACCCCTAATAGGATCCTAGGCTGAAAGCCCTTGACCTGTTACAGATCTCGACTTGAGTCTCTTCCCGGCCCCACAGGGGATTCCGTCATCCAGAATGCATCCAACAGTGGAGTGGGGCAAGCAGTCATCCAGATCGCAGCCGCCCTGGGCCTGAGGACCATCAACGTGCTCCGGGACAGGTGCGTCGGAAGGCCTGATCGCAGCCCACCGCTTGGGCCTTTCCAGCCTGACACCCGTAGGTACCCAAGTCTCCACCAGGTGGCGCCCTTACATAAGCGGTCCTCCTTTCCTGCAGCTGCGGCTCGCTAAGGGCTGAGTCAGCCTCCAGCCCTGAAGTCCAGTGGTCTATAGGATGGTTTAGTCACTAAGTCGTGTCCAACTCTTGTGACCTCATGGACTGTAGCCCGCCAGGCTCCTCTGTCCATGAGATTCTCCAGGCAAGAATACTGGAGTGGGTTGCCATTTCCTTCTCCAGGGGATCTTCCCGACCCAGGAATCAAACCTGGGTCTCCTGCATTGCAGCCAGATTCTTTCCCTACTGAGCTATAAGGGAAGCCCCGGGGCTATAGGATGAGTGACTGAAATGTAAAGGGAGGGCAGGAAGGAGGTAGAGAAGGCCCTCACTCCCAACCTGTGTTTTTAAGATGCTTGACTTCTTATAAGCCCATGTTTTCAAAACCACAGTTCACACTTGGGAATGTTTAAAGCTGTATTTCTTTCTGTGAACTGACTAACTCAAGGCCCCTGTTTCCCTTGCATTTGTGTGATGCCTTGAAGTGCACTAAATACAGTTGTAAAGGAGACGGGGCAGGTTTGTCATCAGAGAGAGGAAGCCACTTGCTCAGGACAACGACAAACTTAAGTTTCCTGACTCTTTCTCTCTCCATCGTATCATCCAGCCTCCTTAAGCCTCACTGTCCACATACGTGGCTGTGTCCATCAGGGAAGTCCAGCCTCATTATGAGAACTGATACTCGCTCCAGTTCCCCATCCCCTCAGTTGTGCTAACAAGAATTGCTCTGTTTGCTTGGTAAAGAGCCACAAAGCCACTCGTGGGCCAGGGTATGTTTGCACAACACTCTGAAGAGCCTCTTGAAGGGAGAAAGGAAGCGGAGTTTGTCATTTCAATAGAAGAAAGCAGGAAGTGAACCAACTCCTCCCTGGGCCAGATGGTTTCTAGCGTCCTTGGGACCAGTAGGAACAGTAGCAACCACCCAGTGCTCTCTCACACCAGTGAGAAAACCGAGGCCAGGAGATGCTGGAGTGTGCTGAGGCTGGGTGGCCGGGCCTGGCTTCCCACAAAGAGAAACTCAGGTTCTTACACCTGTGGCAGAGGGGTCCTGGGAGCCTCTGGTGGAGAAAGTGGGCAGAGGTGACCAAGGACCCTGGATTGTGTTTGGTTTCCAGACCTGACCTCCAGAAGCTGACTGACAGACTGAAGAATCTGGGAGCTGACCACGTTGTCACAGAAGAGGAACTAAGAAAGCCTGAGATGAAAAGCTTTTTTAAGGTACCAGTGAAAAGGGACCAGGCTCATCTCGCTGAAGAAAGGCAGTCACTTGAGTTCAGAAAGCTGGGCACTGGCCCACTGATCGTCTCCAAAATCCCCCCTCCATCTCCTTGTGGCTGGGTAAAGCCCATTCCCTCAGCCAGGGGACAGCACACAGTAAGTGCCCAGGGGCTGTGAGGGGACAGCGTAGAGACAGACAGGGTCTAGGAAACCCCGCCTGGTTTGTCATTTTTAAGGTTTCTGATGGGCTCCATCAGCCCACACCACCGACGTGAGTCTCAGAGCTGGGAGAGGGGCACAGGAGGGAAGAGAAAGGAATGAAGTCACATTCATGAGGCACCTGCCATATGTTTTTTACCTGAAAATCCCCACAGAAGCTCTACAAAGCAGGTGCCATCTGTTTTATAGATGAGAAAATGAAGACTCAGGAAAGACAAAGGACTTTACCAAGACCACACAGTCAGAGGTAGTGAGGAGTTTACCCCGACCGTACAGTCAGAGGTGGTGGGGTCAGGGCTGGCCTGAGCCTCTCTAGACTAAAAGCCCCTCAGCCTGCCCGCACGCCTCACAGTGATCAAACACATCCCAGTCTCCTGCCCCTGACCCCTGGCGGGCCAGACACACACTCGCCGGAGAGCATTTCTGAAGCAGTAGGTCAGCACGTCTGATACAAACCAACCTGTAAGTGCCAAAGAGAGGGGGGCGTGAAGTCTGTCAGAACACAGCACAGATGCCCTCTGTCTGTCCTTTTTTTTTTTTTTTTTTTTTTACTTTATAATACTGTATTGGTTTTGCCATACATTGACATGAATCCGCCACGGGTGTACATGAGTTCCCAATCCTGAACCCCCCTCCCACCCCTCTGTCTGTTCTTTCCCAGAGGTGAGTTTTGAACAAAATCCTCCCATGGACAGAGGAGCCTACCAGGCTACAGTCCGTGCGGTCGCAAAGAGTCTGGCACATCTGAGCGACTCAATAACGACACTGCTGATCCGTGGGCTTCCCAGGTGGTACTAGTGGTAAAGAACCCGCCTGCCAAGGCAGGGGAAGTAAGAGACGTGGGTTCGATCCCTGGGTCGGGAAGATCCCCTGGAGGAGGGCATGGCAACCCACTCCAGTATTCTTGCCTGGAGGATCCCATGGACAGAGAAGCCTGCAAAGAGGTGACTGAGTATGCCTAAAACAGATAACAAGATTAAGCTGGTAAAGAAAAGGCCCTCCCCAGACTGAGTTTGAAGGCCTGAGGGTCCTACTTTTTCACTCCCTCCAGACACAGCCCTTGGGCCAGGGAAGTGTGGTTTGCAGCAAGCTTCAAGCCACTCTCCCCTTCACCCCGCTCCACACACACATACACACACACTCCACCCCACAGAGGGGTAGCTCACTCCAGATCTCGTTTCCCAGGACGTGCCCCAGCCACGGCTTGCTCTCAACTGTGTCGGCGGGAAAAGCTCCACGGAGCTGCTGCGGCATTTGGCGTAAGTCCCTCGGCCCCTCGGGTCCAGTGCGCCGCGCCCTCCCGGGCTGTAGCCAGGGAGACCACCAAGTGACCAAGTGCCAGTGGCCAGTGCCAGCCAAGGCCAGGTCAGCGCACCCCTGGGCAGGAAGACGGGACCCTTGTCCCATCCTAGTTGTCTGGACCTGCCCCTTCTCAGCCTTCTTTACAGATGGCCCAGAGACCCCAGTAGTCACTGCTGGGCCCTCTGTGAAAGGGGAGCAGTTAAGGGTTCATAACCTAGGGGCACCTGCAAAAGTCCTAGCATGTTAGCTTTTAAAAATAGATTCTAATTTTAAAGGTAACATTATGCTATTATTACAGAACATCTTGAAAGCATGTAAAAACACAAAGGAAAAATTAAGCACAAAACTGACCTACTGTCCCGCCACAGAGGAGGATAAGCACCGTTGACAGTGTTGACTGTGTACGTCCTTTCATCCTTTTTTCCTTTCATATAAACTTCTCGAACGGAAGGGCGCCTTAAGGGACACCTCCCAACTAGAGCACCAATGTTTGTTAACTCCTGTTTGCTAGCACTCACTTTAGCCAGGGGTACCGAGATGACTGAGCCAACTGAGGGAACCCTCTAGAACGCACAGGCTGGATGGGAAGATGGGTCATGAGATCAGAGAGCTGTGGTAACAACCACAGAGCATGTACCACGCACCAGACTGTGCAGAGTGTGTGACGTACCCCTCCCACAACCACCTGAGCACAGGGTACCGCTCCCATCCCCATCCAGACAAGGCCCAGAGGGGGCAGGCAGCTTGAGCCCGAGCACACCTCTTCAGCACAACTCCGGGCAGCCTCAGGCCAATGGTCATCCTGCATGGCCCATCATAGGACGGAGTCTTGCTCAGTGCTCACAAGGGTAGGCTTTGGAGTCAGAAAGGCTGCTGCTCTCTAGCTGGGGGTCTGTGTGATCTAGGCAATACGTGAAAAAATCCAAGCCTCAAATGGGGGGATATAAACCTTTTCTACCTCAGAAGGTGAGTATAAGGGGCTCCGAGGTCCGCACAGAGCGCTGTACAAATGAGAGGTGGGTCCCCACTTTCTCAACTGTGAAAGAGGCATCATCAAACTCCTCCCTTGGGGTCAGCCTGAGGATCATTGGCCAGCACATGTGGAATGCTCAGACCTGTGCCTGGCACATAGCAAACACCCAGTACACAGTAGCCATTCTGATTTTAAAAAAACAACAACCATATTTTGTACTGGGGTATAGCTGATTAACAAACAATGCTGTGATAGTTTCAGGTAAAAAGCAGACTCAGCCATACGTGCATGCATGTACATGTATCCACTCTCCCCCAAACTCCCCTCCCACCCAGGCCGTAAGCGGTAGCCATTCTGATTAAACCAAGTGTAGTGCTGGCCCACAGAGGGAGGGCTCAGCGCCGCACCCCGCCACAGGAGCTACTTTCCAGAGCCAGGTGGCAGATGAAGGACCCACAGGCCAAACTGGCCCCCAGCCTCAGGGACAGAGAGTTCCCTGCCCCTCTCAGCAGCTTCTGCCCTTCTGGAGTTTGCCGAGCCTCCCTGGTTTGTCCCAGAGTGAACCTTGGCTCATCCTGCATCAGCAAACTCCTGCAAGAGCTGAGGGAGCAGGGAGGGGCACACAGGTTAAGTCAGGCACGTGAAGACTTAGCATAACATTTTTTAAATGACACAAGCCCCTCTCCTCTGTTTGACCACTGGGGGTGTCAGACAGCAAGTCCTGACACTCACCATCCTCTGCACCGTCTACAACATCCCTTAGCATCCCGAGCTGCTTCCATCTCACTGGTCCTTTGACTGACAGCTCACTGGGCCTTTGAATGAGAGTGCCCAGAGAGAGAGGCGGCGTGCCCACTGCCTGCTGCCCAGGGTCGCCCAGGCACATAGTAAACACCCAGTAAACAGTGTTTACACCCAGTAAACAGCCAGAGCAGAGCCCAGCTGGACTCAGGTCATGAGCTTTGCTTAGGGAGCACTCTTCCTGCAGCTCTTCCTCAAACCCTGGGCACGAGCTTAAACCAGTGGGCTCCCACCCTGGTTAGACATCCAGGTTATCTGCAGGGGGTGTCTGCTTGCTTCTTTGTTTTCTGTTGTTTTTAATATAGATCCTTGCCCCTGATTCACTGGGTCTGGGGCAGGCGTGGGAATCTGTATTTTTTTTTTTAACCCTTCCCAGGAATTCTGGGGGCTTCCCAAGTGGCACTAGTGGTAAAGAACCTGCCCGCCAATGCAGGAGACACAAGAGAAGAGAGTTCAATCCGTAGGTCAGGAAGATCCCCTGGAGGAGGAGATGGCAACCCACTCCAGTATTCTTGCCTGGAAAATCCCGTGGACAGAGGAGCCTGGTGGGCTATATAGTCTATAGGGTTGCAAAGAGCCAGACACGACTGAGCACGCACGCACACAGGGCTTCTGAGAACAAGGTTTAGGAACCAGGGTTGGAATAGACGGTGCTGTGACTCTGTCTCCACCTGTGACCACTCTGTTCTCTCTGGACTCCTCAGGCCTGGAGGAACCATGGTGACCTACGGGGGAATGGCCAAGCAGCCTGTCATCGCCTCTGTGGTAAGCTGGGGGCTGAACACCACAGCCGTCTAGACTCGGGCAGTGCCCCAGCCCCGGAGGAGTCTGTCCCTTAAGCCTGAAGTTCTTGCCCTCAGAGCACCTTAGTGTATGTCCTTCCTGTTTTCACAGAGCCAGCTTATTTTTAAGGATCTCAAACTTCGGGGCTTTTGGTTATCCCAGTGGAAGAAGGACCACAGTCCAGGTGAGTGGATGATAGCCCTGTTACCAGGGCTCACACGAGAGGGCAGCGCCTACTCAGAAGTACCAGCGACTCTGAGGCCGGGAGAGGTGATCAGACCCCCCCACCCAACCCCAAAACAGGATAAAGGATAACAGCCTCTAGAAACAGCTACAGTCAGCAAAGAGTTTTAGGCTAAAGTGGGCTTGTCCTCAAGGGGACCACATTGAACAGGACAGCTCCTGCCACCCTCCCAGGGAGCTGACAGTGGGGAAGACTGCCATGGAGGACAGCCCAGTAAAGAGAACAAACTCTGGATCCAGCCTGACTGGGCTCAAATCCTGCTTCCACCATTACTAGCTATAGGTTCTGCCGAGCCCAGCTGTGGGACATCAGGCAAGTCACTTAACCTCTGCCTTGGTTTCAGTGTCATAATTGTTGGGACTTCCCTGGCAGTCCAGTGGCTAAGACTCCCCTGTAGGGAGTTGCCGTTGTTCAGTCGCCAAGTCATGTCAGACTCTTTGCGACCCCATGGACTGCAGCACACCAGGCTTCCCTGTCCCTCACCATCTCCCGGAGTTTGCCCAAGTTCACGTCCATTGAATTGGTGGTCCCATCCAACCATCTCGTCCTCTGCCACCCACTTCTCCTCTTGTCCTCAGTCTTTCCCAGCATCAGCATTTTTTCCAGTGAGTCGGCTCTTCCCAGCAGGTGGCCAAAGTATTGGCGCTTCAGCTTCAGCATCAGTCCTTCCGATGAATATTCAGGGTTGATTTCCTGTAGGATTGACTGGTTTGATCTCCTCCCTGTCCAAGGGACTCTCAAGAGTCTTCTCCAGCACAGGGGTTCAATCTCTGATTGGGAAACTAAGATCCCTCATGGCCTCAAGGCTCAGTCAAAAAAAATTTTTTTTAACAATCGTAATTGTTTAAACTATGGTTAGCAATGTTTGACAGAGGCAGAAACTGAGGTTTACAGTGGCTAAGTCGCTTGCCCTGAGTCACCTCCACCTAAAGAGTGTGCAGCCAGGATGTGAACAAGCCAGTCGCTCTGACTCTAGACCCTGAACCAGACACACTCTCCTTCCTCTCCTGGAGGACGGGTTCCCCAGAGTGTGACCACCATCCTCCCAGGCTGAGCCTGAGGAATGCATGGTGTTCTCCCAGTGAAGGAGAAGGGAGTGGTCCTATGAACGGGGTGTTTCAAGCAGAGAAAACAGTATGTGCAAAAGGTTATCAGAGAGGGTGGGAAGCTGGTTGTGACCAGATTATGGGAGGCCTTATAATCCTCTTTAAGGAGCTCAGACTCTATCTTAAGGGGAAACGGGAAGCATGGAGATACAATTCAGTTTGAATACTGAACGAACTGATGTCTATGAAAAAGCACTTCTTAGGCAAGGCTTTCATTTCTCATTTTCTTCTGTCATCCTGGGTCCCTAAGTGGGAGGCAGGCCCCTGGAGGGGACCCTGGTGGCATCAACAGGAAGGGTCCTGAGGGAGTCTCGGGCTCTCAGGGAGGCTCTCTGCCCCCAGCAGAGCTCATCTGTCTGTGCCGGACACTGCCCACCCCCTCTTCCTCCTCTGGCTTCCCACCCTTGCACCATTAAGGACTCCCAGCTATACCCAGTCAGTTTCTGTGGGTCTGAGCCTCTCAGCCACCACTCCGCCTGCCTGTCAGCTCCTGGGACCGCTACCTGCACCCTGTCCCCACCCCAGCTCTCACTGTCCTGAACGTAGGCAGGAACCGGGCCCCTCCACAGCCGCCACGCCCTGGCCAAGCCCGGGCCTCTCGCCGTGGGGCAGGCCTCCCTGGAGCCTGGCCCCAGCTCCCGCTGGCAGGAAGGCTCACGAGTCACCTCCCCGGGCCCTCCAACCTCCCACAGACCAGTTCAAGGAGCTGATCCTCACACTCTGCGATCTCATCCGCCGAGGCCAACTCACGGCCCCCGCCTGCTCCGAGGTCCCGCTGCAGGACTACCCGTGTGCCCTAGAAGCGTCCACTCAGCCCTTTGTGTCTTCAAAGCAGATTCTCACCATGTGACGTGATAACCCCAGAGCCAAGCGAGAGGGGAGATGGATCAGCTGGACTGGTTCAGGCCCTCCCCCCACCCCCCAGCTGGGCCTCCACCGTCCACAGGCTGCACCTCTCCCCACTGTCCCTTCTGACTCAAAGACTGGGGGGCCAGCCTCAGGGTATTGAATAAAGTCTGAACTTCCTAGGAGGAAAAAAAAACACAAACCCACAGAAGTCCTCTCTGGAGAAGGACCATCCCTAGGCACTCACCATCTCCCAGCACGAAGAAGCCGCCCTCTGCCTGTGCCCCAGCAGCATGGCCCTGTAAAGCCACGCCTGGGCAGGATGGCCAGGGCATAAGAGCCAGTCAGACAGATCTCTGCCCTCCAGCCGTGCCAGCCCACTGAGGAGAACCTTCTAAAAAGGAAGGTTTGACTCATTCTCAGGTGGCCTGCGGCTCTGTCTGGGGCAGGGGGAAGGATCACCTCCAAAGAGGAGTGAATGCCAGGCTGAGAAATCAAGGAAATGGGGTCTCTCTCTGTGGCTGGACCATGCCCGGGGCACTTCCATTCTAACTAGGGAGATAGGCACATCAGTGGTTACACCTGAAGTCATTTTACCCCCAAGGGACACTGGATTGTCATAACTGAAGGGCTGCTGCTAGAGTCTTGTGAGCAGAGGCCAGCAACGCTGGCATCCTACAGAGCACAGCACAGTCTCCGTCAGCCCGGGCCCATCAGCCCAAGCGTCCACAGTGCCACCGTGCAGAAACCCCGCATCACACCACAGGTCCCACAGTGGTTGTCATAGTGACGTGTGCGCTAAAGAAGACCCGTGTGAGGTGCTGTGAGCACCTAACCGAGGTCCTGTCCTAGACCTTCCTCAGGGGAAGCTTGAGAACGGGCCCTGGGCAAGGCATTGCTTTATTCAGACAGTGAAGACGTGACTTTTTGGTGTTTTGCTTCATGATCCACTCACGCAAAGCAAAGCACTGGAGACTTGAGGGTGTCTCCTTCATCCCCTGGCCCTCTGTCCCTGAGCTCTAGAGCCTCACTGGGGTGGACTTACTGAGAGCCCAGTGCGTGCCTGAGGCCAGGGCTGCCTATGAGTGGCGTGGGACTGGCCCGCAGGTAGCTTTATCTACTCATGAGGCCACTTTACGGAGGTGTTCAGAGGGCCGTGGGACACAGCAGCTCTGCCTGAGGGTTTAAGGAAGGCCCCCCACCCCAGAAGTATGGTCACAGCCAGTCTCCAGGCCCAGCAGGAGGAGGTGTCCCAAGCAAAGCCAGCAGCACATGAGAGTCTGGAGGCCCAGGAGAGCCTGCCCGTTGCGGAACAGCCAGCGGGCGAGTATAGCTGCCACCTTGGATGTAGGGGTGTCGGAAGACTGAGTTGGGAGCCCTCCTTCACAGCAGGAAAGCTCAGGACTTGCCCTCAGGACACAGGGAGGCACTGGAGGGGTTAAAGCAGTGGAATGGTGGGGAAACTGGCTCTGAAAGCTAGGGGATGCTCCGGTTTAGTTGCATTCCAGCACGTACATGGGCCCCAGCGTCATCCTCCTGTCTTCGAGAGCATCTTGTGTGTGCTCTAGAGAAAAGGATTCGGCTTCAGCCTGGGACTGTGAAAGGTCTGCAGGTGCCCTCTGGGTAAGATTTGCCACCTTGTACACCTGGGCTCAGAATCAGCCCCAGTTCACCCAAATTTCTCCTGTCCTTCAGGTTAGTGGGACAGATGATTTGTGCAACTGGTCAATGTGGGCAAGTACAGAAAGTGAGAGGGAGAGGGAAGCCACCCAAGGCTACGGGAGTGAAGGTTAGGAGGAGGTTTGTCAGGGGGACTCCACAAGCTTGGGCTTAGGGGCTCTGATGAGCCTGCAGCCATGGGGACAGATCTGGCCCCTAGTAGAGACTCAGCGGGGCAGACAGGAGGGAGGAAGGTTCATAACACCACAGCACAGTTAGAGACCTCGTGGGTCGGGAAAGGGTGTGCAGAGTCCCCTGAAAGTAGCACCTCTGGGGGTCTGTACACGATTTGGGGTGGGGGGGTAGTAGAAGGGGCTACACCATGTGGCATGTGGGATCTTAGTTCCCCAACCAGGGATCAAACCCATACTCCTTGCATTGGGAACATGGAGTCTTAACCACTGGACCACTAGGGAAGTCCCTGGAGCTGACATTTGCCCTGGGTTTAAAGGATGATATTTCTCAGGCAGGAAAGGGAGACAAGCATTACAGACCAAGGGACAGGTTTAAGTTAAGGCAGAACATTTATGTCAGAATCTACTTTACCCCCAATACCATTCTACTTCTAAGAATTAAGACTGATGACTTAGGTGGGGACATGGGAGGCTGGAATAAACACTTTCCCCGCCTCCCTAGCAGCTGACAAGATCTGGCTCATGTAATGTAAGCAGAGGTGGGAGGTGTCTGTTTCTTGAAGTGAAGTGAAGTCGTTCAGTCGTGTCCAACTCTTTGTGACCCCATGGACTGTAGCCTATTAGGCTCCTCCGACCATGGGATTTTCTGTTTCTTAGGAACCTCTTTAAAATAAAGCTGGCATCCATCCTGTACCTTTTCTTTCCCCCTTCCACCTTCCCCCTCGCGAGCAAACAAACATGGAATTTGCATAGCCATCTTTGACCATGTTAAGAACAGAACAGCAACAAAATCAAAGGAACCTGGGTCCCTGAGACCCAGAAACCCTGACTGCCACCTCAGGACTTGAGAAATAAGCTTCTGTGCTATTTAAGCCCCTAGTGTTTGGGCTTCCTCTGAACCTACTCCTAACTGATACATATTGTCTGATTTTAATTTATATTGAAATCATGTCAGACCACCTGAAGCTGAAAATTTTACAAAATAACAATCTGAGCAGTGGCAGTTTGTGATTACCAGCTAAGGAATTCGAACTTTACCCTGTGGCAGTAGGGAACAAAAGATTTCTGAGCCATATGATCAGAACTGTGCTTTAGAAAAATTCCTCTGGCAGCAAGTTGGGGGACAGTTTAGAGATGCTAAAGATAGATAATCAGAAGCTCCCAGATAAGGACAGTCTCCCTAAATTCTGAAGACCAATATAGGGATTACCAGCATTTAATGAGGCCAGCAGAGGAAAGGAGCCTAAGACAAAACTGTCAGGAGAATGGATCATCTCTTAACAAGTACAGGGATGGGGGGAATCCAGTACAGGATATTGCTTTTCATTTTCAGGGCATGTGGAGTTGGGACAACTCTTCTAGCCCACCAAGTAAACAATATCCTTTTTAAATGGCGGAAAGAGGAAATTTTGGCTCCAGGAGACTAAAAGATGACAAATGGTCATGACCTAAACCAAAGCCTGGGCTCACCTGAAGCCCTGAAGCTTCATGCCCAGCTCTCCCTGTTGTCTTCCAGTAGCACCCACCCTGCAGCTGCCTACAGCCACTACCATAATATTGATGACTGTCTGGCGTGTTGGGACACCAGTTAACCCCGCTTTCCTCAGGGAAAGACTGAGGCCCAGAAGGAAAAGTTTCTTGCACTAACCTGTGGGCGTTAGGCATCTCAGTCCTGGCGCCTTGCAGCTCTCATGCTCAGCCCTACGGTCACTGGCAGGTTCCATGCCCTGGGCAGGATGCTGGGCCCAGCCAGGACAGCTGGAGGAAATGGTGGAAACAGAGAGACTCAGTCCTGGCACAGCACCTGCCTGCAGGTGAAGGCAGGAAGATCCTGGGAAGACAGAGGTGAGCTGACACTATCTGAGGGGGAAGAAAGCTCGCCCTGTGTCCCTGACATTCTGCAGTGTTCAGACATTTCCACTCGTACCATCATTTGATTTTTATAGCTTCCCTGTGTCATTGAGGTTTCACTAGCACCACTTTTCCAGAAGAGAAAGGAGGTGAGCTGTTCAAGGCCACACATCAGGAAGCAAGCTGGCACCACAAGCCAGGCCCCCTGACCCTATCCGGTCACTGGGCCAGTCAACCCCCGTTCCTTTGGCCCCACAGTTGGCCCCGAGTTCCCTCTTTTCTCAGGACTCCTTGATTTTGTTCAGTGATAACATGTCACCCAGTTTCCCTGAGTCTATGTCTCATGGAGAAGCATGAAAAAAAAAAAAATGAATAAGGAGGCCATTGAAGCAGTCCAGTTGAGAATTCATTCAGTAAATATTTTGAATACTTGTATTGTAAAAGGCACTGTCGAAGGTGCTAGGGATACAGCAAGAGACAAAAAAAATCCTGGCCCCTGACACCAGAGAGCTGGTGGAAGAGAAAGCCAGTGAAGGCGCAAATAAGTGAGGTGATTACAGAGCACGGCAAGTGCTGTGGGAGAAAAAAATACAGTGGTTTCATAGTGGCAGGGATGGGGGTGGGGAGGGGGGAGGTACTCGAGAGAAGGTGCGCAAGGAACATCTGAGCCCTGAATAAGTCAGCCAAATTTCCAGGCTGGGGGAATAACATGTTTAAAGCCCGGTGTCTGAACAATATGACGGGGCCTGAACTGGCTTAGTAAGTGGGAGTGGAGAAGAGTGGATTCGTGAATACTTACAAGGAAGAAACAACAGAGTGAATGGAGTGTCCGAATGGAGTAGCACCTTGCTGGAAGGAGGTGCCCTAGTTAGGGAGCTCTTAGAGCGTGAGGGTTTTAGCGACAGGCCTTTCGCCTCTCGGGGGCACGCTTCCCATCTGTACAATAGGTGAGCAGATGATATAACCAATCACCAAGGTTAGCGCTTCAGAATACTATGATGCTCACACTTTCCTAAATATCAAATGGATCAAGATTACAACATAAAAATCAGTTCTAAAAGTAACAGGATAGGGACCTCCTTAGGGGTCCAATAGTTAAGACTCCAGGCTTCCAATGCAGGGGGCAAGGTTGGTTGGATCCCTGGTCAGGGAACTAAGATCTCAAAATACCCTGTGGCACGGGGGAAAAAAAAATTTTTTTAAAGAATAAACCATGGGAAGTACTTTTTAAAAATTTTTGTCTAAGCTCAGAGTGAGGAAGGCCTTTCAAACTACAACACAAAATCCAGAATCAAAATAAAGGATAAATTCGATCCCATGAACATCTGGTGTTTTTGCATGGCAAAAAAGCACTCTAGGCAAACTCAAAAGTCAACAAACCGGGAAAAAATATTTGCAACTCATTTGACAAAGAGCTAGTGAACTATAAACCTGTAAGAAAAATGGGCAGAAATATAAGCAGACACAGGAGAAAGAGAAAATATATCTCTTAGATATATGAGGCTCACCACACTCAACTACAAATTAAACTATCCCGAGATAACCATTTCTCAGCTAACAGACTAAGATCATAAAGTTAGATAACGTGTTGATGAGGAAATGGAGAAAGCTCCTTTTGTACTCTAATGGAATGATTTTCAAATTATCAGTCTATTAAGTGCAGAACTGTATGTACACTACCATTCACTTTGTAAAATACCTCTAAAAGGACATTTACAAACGGATTACATTGCCTCTAGGCCACCAGAGGTCAGAGCTGGTTAAGGTTTTTCACTGTATACCATTTAAACCAGTTAATGAATTATCCGTTCAACATACGATTTTTAAAGCAAATAAAAACAGTAAAGAAACAAAACTTCTTTGTGGTTCTAGGTAAATTGGATTAGCGAAAAGAGACCCAATATTTATCGAGCTTCTACCACGTTCCAGATACTGTCCCAAGCTCTTTCACATCCACTTTTCGTTACCCTGTAGTCCACTCAGATGGGATAAATTATTCTAATTTTACAAGTTAGAAAATGGTCCAGTAATGTAGCCAGTATCAAGCCTAACCTAGCTCCATAGTTCCAGCCTTCTTCACGTTGCTTTCATTAAAACAAGTCCTATTTTTAAAATAATACTGGAGTTACTTTATTGCGCACTTATGATACGCTGGGATGTCCTATACTTCTCAGAACTCTAGAGGGTTGCAGTTACTCTCCCTTTTTATAGAGAAAACGGGACTCAACGAGGACGGCGTAACGAGCCCAAGGTCACAGATATTTAGATGATTAGAAGCCAGGTTTAATTCCAAATCTCCTGCTCGAAAAGTCGAAGCCACTCCTGGTGCAAAGGACAAAAGCAGAAACACTGGCAGGATTGTGGAGGGAGGCATGGACGCTTCCGGGGGAAGCGCCGAAGCCAGCAGGCTACGCTGCGCGCGCCAAGCTCGCGAGAGAACGTGCCTGGGGATTGAAGGCCCAGCACCCGCCCGCACCGCCTGTCGATCACCTGGCCCCGCCCCGCGCCGGCGCGCCCCCGGGGAGGCCCCGCCCCCGTCCCTGGCCGGGCGGGAAGCAAACGTGCTTTCTCCCTCCCGTTACCCTCCGCCTGCGGGGAGGCGGGAGGCGCGTGCTCGCGAGCTGCGTGCTCGCCTACGTCACCGGGTTCGGCTACGTCCGTCCCGCCGCCCGCCCGTTGCCGCCGCCGCCGCCGTCGCCGCGCTCTCGCTTCGCCGGCCGCCGCCTAAGGGGGCTGGGGCCGGGCCAAGTAGCCGCCGCCGTTGCCGGGATGCCACGGGTGTACATCGGCCGCCTGAGCTACCAGGCCCGGGAGCGCGATGTGGAGCGCTTCTTTAAGGGCTATGGGAAGATCCTGGAGGTGGATCTGAAGAACGGGTGAGGAGGACTGAAGAGGGGCCTGCCGTGTGGGAACGGGGCCCCCGGCGGTGGCGGGAGGCCGTGGGGACGGGAGAGGGACGCCTGCCCCACTAGGAACGGCTACCGGCCATCTCGGCTCCGCCATAGTAGCGGCGCCTCGGGGGCGCGGGTAGGCCCCAGTTCCCACTGCGCCTGCGCGGGTGGGGGTGGCGGAGGGATAATGGGAGCGACGGTGAGCCGCTGAGTGGGACGTGGGGGAGGAAAACCCGAGTGGGACTGGGGCCGCGGGCGGGAGGGCGCACAGCTCCAGGGCGGCCTGGGTTTTTTCCTTCTCGGGCCCTGGGACCGGGGCCTGGTTCGTCTCCAGCAGAGACCAACCTTTCCCGCTCTGAGGGCTGCTGGAAACAGATTTCCTGCTTCCTTTTCACCTCTTAACCAGTTTACTGAATCAGATGGTCACAGCGCATCTCTCCCAGGGACGGGGAGCTCTGAAGGGACACCCCCCCCCCCCGGCCTTCTTTTTTTTAGATTTGCCATGTGCTATTCTTTTTTTGGGCGGGAGACTGGTTTGAATAGTCTAGGAACGGTTTCAAAAGTATCGACTTGCGGTTCTGAAAGCCTTCACCGTTCCCTCTACAAGGGTAAATTAAAAGTCTTAGCCAGCTATCTTTTAAGACTGCGTACAGTTTCCATGCTGGGGTTTCCATTCCTCAGCTTGCCAGGAAATTTCTCTGAGGTTGTCGAATTTGTTGGAGAATAGTGGCCACCATGAGTTGTCAAGTCGTTGATGTAGACGGAGACCTACAGTTAGAAAATTGCTAACTTCTACCCAGCTATGTCCCCCCCCCCCCGGCCTTCTTTTTTTTAGATTTGCCATGTGCTATTCTTTTTTTGGGCGGGAGACTGGTTTGAATAGTCTAGGAACGGTTTCAAAAGTATCGACTTGCGGTTCTGAAAGCCTTCACCGTTCCCTCTACAAGGGTAAATTAAAAGTCTTAGCCAGCTATCTTTTAAGACTGCGTACAGTTTCCATGCTGGGGTTTCCATTCCTCAGCTTGCCAGGAAATTTCTCTGAGGTTGTCGAATTTGTTGGAGAATAGTGGCCACCATGAGTTGTCAAGTCGTTGATGTAGACGGAGACCTACAGTTAGAAAATTGCTAACTTCTACCCAGCTATGGTCTGTTACTTGTGTTCTGATCTAGGTAGAGCAGGGCCCACAGGAGCTACAAGTTTCAGGGATAACAGATGAGTCAGGACTGGAGAAGATATTCAACAGGGAAAACTGAGAACCAGGAAATGTTAGGTAGGACTTCAAAGACACGGATATTAACAAAAGGAGTAGGGGAAATATTTTAGGGTACTAAACCTTGGATGTTAGAAGAACTCTTGGCTGCCCTCCCACCTTTTTAAGACCTGCTCTGCAAGAGGTCTGACATGACTAGAGTTTATTCCCCAAAATAATACTAGCAGCTAACACTTGAGAGGTTTATGAAGTTTTAATTGAACGTTGGAGAAAATCGGAAGCTAGAATGTACTCAAACTGTTGGCTGGGTTTAAAAAGTCATTTCAAACTGATTGTTAGGAAGAATCACCTTCTCATTAAGGGAAATGTCCTCCATGAGGTGTTCATTATGAATGCTAATTTCTTTCAAAGTAGAAGGCTTAGGACATTCTTCATTTTGTACATTAGAGCTTTCAGCTCTTAAATTTGGCAGGGGGTTGTTACTGTGATAAATAAGTCTCTGAATGATTAAGGTCAAACTCCCAGTTTTCTTCGGAGCCCAACCAAGTTGACAGAATAATTAAATTTGGGGGAAAGCATGGGTTTTGAAAGCAGACAGGCCTGGGTCAAATCCTATCTTCACTACTTACTTTCTATGAACAAATGACTTCTGTAATTCTGAGTTTCTCATCTGCCAGGAAAAGGAAGATTACAGATAAGAATTGTAAAGCATTTGGCTTATAGCTGTAAATGGTGTCTATAATCAAAGGGAATCTGACCATGATCATAAGGAGACAGCTTGTTAAGTGTTTAGTAACATGAAAGCGTATTTGGTTAGGTCTGTTCTCTAAGGTTACTCAGGTGATAGCAAGAAATGATGTTGACACTAATGGGAACTAATTAATGAAACATATATGTTGATAACAACCAAGATGGCTGTTGATGTGCTAAATGAAGGGAGGAGGCAGAAAAACAATTCCACTCTTGAGTAAATTAAGTGCCTACGTTTGAATTAAGAAATGCTTGCTCTCTATTTAAACTCAGAAAGTGAAACTTGGAGTGGTTTGTTTGAAATAGGCTTTGAAGTATGGATTGACAGGGTCTTGAAGTGAAGTGTCTGAAAATATTGTATGTCCTAACTGGTGATGGTTGAATGAGGAAGAATGTTGAAATAGAGTAAACAGCCTAGCTTGGATGAGTCTCACAAATGATCTAGAAGTTTAAAAACATAAATCAGAAACAACAATAAGGTTTTACATTAAACATTCAAAATCACGTGCTCTGGAGGGAATAATTGAGCAACCTGAGAAATGGTGGTAGAAGAGGAAGATCTATTGCTCCTTCCAGGACCATATATACAG
Organism: Aepyceros melampus; assembly: GCA_006408695.1. Lineage (NCBI taxonomy): Eukaryota > Metazoa > Chordata > Mammalia > Artiodactyla > Bovidae > Aepyceros > Aepyceros melampus. The sequence goes on along the minus strand of SJXQ01011032.1, from coordinate 77,964 downwards.
GGGTCTCTAAGGGGAACTGTTCATTCTTGCAGTTGTGCAGCTGAACCATGGTATGGGTGAAATCTGCCGTCGAAAGTCAAAGGAATGAGGAATGGGAAGTCATTCTAGGGATTTGAAAGCAGGTGTGACAGACACCAAACTGGTGCACCTCCTGGAAGCATTCAGGAATCATTGCAGAGGAAAATGACTTCTGAACAAAGTAGAAACACAAAATGACTGGATTAGATGGCAGTAGTGCAGAGGAGTTTAAAAGGATGGCATAATTTAGCAACGTATGTAAATTTATAGTCCTGAACACTTAGGAAGCGTAATAGAGCTCCTTGAGAATCATTTTTAACACATCTGGATGTGATTATTAGTATCTCTAAAACTGAAAAGCAGAATTTGGATGGTTAGGACTTTGAAGATTGCTGAAGAGTTGGAAATTTGTAGAAGTGAGATTTATCAGTAGACAGTAGATAAATTGAGCTGAAGGACTGTGGGTAAAGTTCAGAATTAAATAGACATAATGCAATGGTATAAATAGAAAGTTGGACCAAATGAGGAAGCAGATGAACTCTCTAGAAGAGATTTAGTATCCAGGAGAGCATTTTATAGACCCTCTTGGGATCAGGAGAAGGGAGATGTATACAGGAGTGCATTGCCTGCTTTTATTGTACCAGGTAACCCTAATCTAGATTGCCTTTGTTTTAGAGAACTCCTGGAAAGATGGTTCAATTTGGGACCACGAACACGTGCTGTAAATCTCCCACGACCATTTAGGCCTCTCCAGATCCCCTCTGGTCTCCTTCATCTGTATGTGCCACACTGACTCCAGCAGGAGCACTGGGGGACCAGGGGTCAAGGAAGCAACAATATTAGCACCTGTTAGAGCCTTCCAGCTCTGTGGTAACTTTTGCTGTCTTTGATTATTTGTGAATTCTGTGAACTTTCTTTTTTGTTAGTCACTTTTTTCTTTTTTCATGTAAAATGTAGATGGTTTTTTTAATACAGTATTTTGCCACACAATATTGTAGTCTTGCTCATAGATCTTTATATTTTAATTTTTTCCATATTTTAGTTAGTGAATGAGACAGATCATATCCTAGGATTATTTTATTTGCCTAGTACCTGGACAGGTAAACCCCCAAACCATTGAGGAGTTGGGGGGCGGGGGTTGGTTTTTTTAGTTGGTTAAATGTATGAATTAAAACTCTCTAGGGAAACTTTGCTATAAATTTCAAAACCTGTGTTTCATATTACAGTAAAACTGTGAACAGCCAGAATTTTCAGAGGTGTAATTGGATTTTTGTGATATCTAAGTATTACCAAGAAGTTTTTTGTTTTCACCTTTGGCTTAAAATTCCTTCAAGTAGAAGATACCTTAGTTATTTTTTAAATGTATTAAGGCTTCAGTGAGTTGCATCATTTTTCTGTTAGTCCCTGAGCACTGTAGGACATTGTTAGGCCTGAGATACTGGGATAGAATCTCTGTCAACCCCAGAACCTACACAAGGATGTTCTCTTTTGACTAAATCCTTAATGAGAGCTTGTTTTTCTTCTTGTTTTTTAAAGAGGCAATAAGGAAAATATAATTGAATTTGAAGTTATTGGTTTCTGGCTAATTGAACTATTAGTTTATTATTAAAAACCCATTCTTGGGAATTCCTTGGCAGTCCAGTGGTTAGGACTCAGTGCTTTCACTGCTGAGGGCCTGGGTTCAGTCCCTGGTCAGGGAACTAAGATCCTGCAAGCTGTGAGGCATGCCTCACCCCCATCCCCAGAAAAAAAGCCCATACTTAATTTGTATGACATTTCAAAATACTGTTTTATTTCTGGTTAAAAATTTTTCATATTTACAATTTTTAAAATACAGAGGACAAAAAATTTTAAATGACACTGTCTGCACTTAGACTTTGCCTTTTCTTGCAAGCACTTCTTCAGCCTCCTCACCTCCCTTTTTCACAAACTTGGATTCATACTGTTAGGTTCTGTTTTGTAACCTGCTCCTACCTAACAGTCTGATCCTCTTCTTTGTCATTGAGTGATCTCCTGCAACCTAGTTCTTAAGCGCTACATAGTTTTCCCACTTGCAAATACCGTTTAATATAACGTACATAAGCAAAACCATGTTGTACGACAAGGCGATTGTCTTTGGTCTTCCACTATTTTGTACATATATAAATATCTTCCATATAAGTATGGCAGATATCCTTTATGTAAATCTTAGGGCAGATTCCTGAAAATGGGCTTTGGAGACAGAGTGTATATACCATTGTCCCTCAGTGTACTCATAGGATTGGTTCTGGGACCCGTTGCAGAGACCCAAGTCTATGGATACCTAGGTCCCATAGTCCACTCCCCACACCCACAAGTTCAGTCAGCCACAGATGTGAAGAACTGACTAGACACTTTTGAACTTTGGCTCCCTTTTGGTTTCCATATTGTTTATTTATATTTTCACTTGCCGTATTTAAGAGTTTCTATTTTTCTGAACTTACTCTTTACCATAATGTTTTAATATTATGACTTTTTAAATTGGAATATCCAAATATATGTGTTAGGAAGTTATCTTGCAGCCTTTAAGCCTTATCCATTTAGCTTACCAAGCATAACAGATTGAAGAACTTTTTTTAAAAGTAACTTTTTGACTTAATGTTGAATAAATACAGAAATAAATACAGGTTCATTGTAGATAATTTAGACAATACCAAAAGCATAAAGTAGAAGTTATCATTAATAACCCTTTTAACATAGACAAGGTTTTATGTGCAATTTTATGTCCCTCTTTGTATGCTTAATTTTTCTCACATATTTTATTCTGTTACATTAAAGTCTTTCACATAAACATCATTTAGTGGCTACCTAAAATCCATTCTGTGGCTGAATCATGCTTTACCCAAGCATTCTTCCTAGGTTGTCTCTAAATTCTTGCTGTTACGTATAACCTTGTGATGGATGTCATGTGTATAGAACTTTGTTTACATTTTTAATCATTCCTTAGAACAGGTTCTATGAAATAAAATGCATGTCACAGCAGGAGTGAACACACTGAAAGCTCTCCATGGGTCTAGCCAAATCAGTGTCCAGCAAAACTACGCCAGTTACACTTGCACCAGCAGTGCATGGGCACACCCATCACGGCAGCTCATCAGCACTGAGCAGTTGTGTTGTTTAAAGTCTTTGTTAGTTTACTAGGTGAAATGGTTTCAAGTGTCTTACCAAGAGCTTTTCTTAAAAAATAAGAAATCATGAAAAAACAGGGCTGTGGATTGAGTAGCATTCTGTCACTGTTTTGTTCATAATGTAACTATTACAAATATATTTTCCCTTAAGCCATGGGTAATTTTTAAATTTCTGTCTTTTTAAAAAGTCAGTGCCAAGAAATCATACCATGCTGTGATTTGACCAAATGTTACCTACCACCTTAAACTCCCTGGCTTGAGACTTCACTCCGTGTTCCTGGTTTCCCAATCAGTTTGTGAAAAGAATAAACATCTTCTGTAGTAATCTGTCCAAGTCATCTTAAATCTCTAGTCTCACTTTAATAGCTTGCTCCTCCTTTCCTGATTGAGGTATCAAATGAATGTAAGGGCCACGTGAAATGTTCTTCCCTTCTTAAAAGGTAGGCACAGGATATAAACTAGATAAAATGTGGTTTGGGTTCCCGGGATTTTTTTATTCTTCCAAGTAGCCTAAACAAAAGATTGTATTTTGAGTTCCTCAGCAGAAAGATGCTCAAAGCATCTGAGAGAATACTACTCTGGGGGATAGTATTTATGAATTTGTAAGTTAACACTGAGATTTTAAAATAAACAAGTGTTATCTCTAGTTTGTACTGACAGGGAAACTGAGGCACAAGAATTTAGAGTGACTGGTCCAAGGTCACAAAATGAGTTATTAACAACTCTGGAAGCTGAAGATCTTCTTTATGCACATACCAGATACAGCATGGGCTGTGTAAGTCAAAGCTGCTCTCACGCTGTTCCACATGGTTCAGTCCTGTCCTCTGGGGCCTTGCCTCCAGGGTGAGAGGATAGTTCCGGTTCCACCACCAGAAGTCCTTAGTCTCTCTGCACCGGCTTCCAGCAGACAAGAAGTTACTGCCCACAGTGAGATAGGGGGTCTGTTTTGTTTTAATGACATTGGCCCTGGACAGAGACTGCTCCTGATTCTCCTTAGCTTACTGTTTGAAGAGCTAAAGGGTGGTGTCAGCTTTATGATGGCTGAGAACCAGGGTAGGATTTTGTGCAGGTAAAAGGCATAAGCAGTCTGTCTTTGTTGTGTCATTGCTACGGCTGTCTGGTCTTGGAGTATCTTGGAGGTGAGGGGTGGTTTGTGCCCTGAATTTGCACGCCTGTGTTTTGAGGAAATGCCCTACATGACTTCTGCTGTATGTGGAGATGAAAGTCTAGAGGTCCTGGAATGGCACCTCTGGATTCCTCAAGAAGCACTCGGACCCTCCGCCAGGGTCCCCAACCATGTCTTGTTCCTTGATGCCAGAGGCAGGCCTTCATGAACACCGGCCTCCAAGACCCAGCGTGGGTGGGAGGACTGGAGGGAGAGAGGTGAGCAGGAGCCTCGAGCCAAAGGGGGTCAGGAACCACAGACCAGATGAACTGACTTTGAGAAAAGTTACTTCATGTGGATGAAATGAAGCTATTGATCCATTAATGTTGAAGGAATGTGAAACATGCATTGAAATATTAAGTGAATTTAATAATTTTCACGGGAAAGGCATCCCCAAGGTAGCGTGAGGAGTGGCATCTTTAACCCAAAACAAACAGAGACTGTGAGGCGGTTATGAGGGACGTGGAAAGAGCCAAGATGGTCCCAAGAGGCATGACCTCTCAGAGGCTTTAACGTCTGTTACCCTGCTTGTAGTGTCGTTTAGAGGTAAGTACAAACTGGTTTTGTTTGTAGCTTTGCTGTGGATCCAGATAGTGTTGTCTGCTGAGTGTACACCTTTGTTTCATTAACTGCAAGTAACAGTGATTCTATCTTCCATTCCAAGAGTTTTATTCTAAATCAGCAGTACGACTTTCATCTCTTTGAGTTGTTTTAAACTGTTTTTAATTTGTGATCGAGTCTTCATGAACTTAAGTGTGTCATCAAGGAATAAAGTTAGTCTCTCAAGTCGTGTCCGACTTTCTGTGACCCCATGAACTATACAGTCTGGAATTCTCCAGGCTAAAATACTGGAGTGGTAGCCTTTCCCTTCCCCAGGGGACCTTCCCGACCCAGGAACTGAACTGGCGTCTCCTGCATCACAGGTGGATTCTTTACCAACTGAGCTGTCAGGGAAGCCCCATCAGAGAATAGTTAACCTCTTTTGAGACTTCTTAATTTCATTTACCCCTAATGTTGATAAGGGTCAGGAAATTGAAATGGATGCAAGTGTGATTGTGTTTACCCTCCTTTAAGGAAAGCAGCCCTGTTGACTTTAAAGATCACAGTGATACATTTCATTATGACAGAGGGTTCTGGTTGTGATAGATTGATCCACAAACTTACAAGTATGTTGCTTTCTAAGGGTAGTCCCATTCTATAGGGTAGGAATATGGTAACTGTGTAGTGAAAGTGAATTTTCTTAGTTCATTTTTGAAATAGTTTGGATAGTTGAAAAAAATGGTAAATAAGCTCATAGACTGGTTGCACAGTAAAACTAGATTTGAATTTGGTTATAGATTCCCCTCTTCCTCCTGCTTTCTGAAGGAATTTTGTATTATCACTTAGTTTTTAGAATAATGATTATTTCTGTTCTCTTTTCCTCACTCCAGTATGTGAATATTCCCTCAGAGAAGGGTTGGTGTCTTCTTAATGACTATATCATCTTTCTGTATATTCCTTGACTGGTGTTGAAATTTTGATAATTGACATACAGGTTTGTTTCCACTAGTAGCTTAGAGAATGTTCACAACTTAACAGTATTAGTACACATCAGATACAGAAATGATATTCCTTGTCATTTAATATTTCTCATAAGATGTTAATATTCATGTGGGCATTCGTCTTCCACAACACATAATTTGATGTAGCTGGTTTTCTGTGCTAGAGCTTATATTTCTTAAACTGTCTGCTCTATGGAGCACTTCTTTCCACTGGCATAGAGACAGTAAAGCATGGCGATGGAGTGTTGATTTTAGGTGAGGACCTAGGTCTAAAGGATCCCAGATATTGGGTAGCCTTTATTTAACTGTTCTAAGTCTTCATTTCTTCATCTGTGAAATTATCAGGAAAGCTCAGAGTTGTAAACATTATAGGGAATAATAATATATTATTATATGAAAAGGGAAGGAGGTGGGCTAGAATAGTCATGTTAATAGTGGTTGGGGAAAAAAAAACAACAGTGGTTTGGAGTTAAATTATAGATGGATGCCTGTCATCTGCAGAGTATTTTTCTAGTTGCTGCTATATCATTGTTCAATTGAAAGTCTGTAAACCTTATCATATTTTTTGATTTCTGGTCTGTTTTTTTCCCACACCATTCATGCTTATATTTTTGGTCCCAGTCACCATTCCTTACAAAACTAATTAAATGCATCCTTAAGTACATAATACTGTCAATGTCCATTTACATTTACCACCTCTAGGCCCAACTTTCCATCATCTCTATGCTGGTCTAATTTTTGCTGAGCCTTAAAACCAAAGACCGATTCCAGGGGTTAATATGGGGCCTCCAGAATGGGGACTGCACAGAATAATCATATTTTTCCTCTATTCTTCTAGTCTGTTATGTTCTGAACCCACACATGTATTCGGAAGGACCAGATGGCTGACACTGGCTAATGGGAACCAAAAGAGGAGTGAAAGTAACCTGGTTGTCACATACCCCAAGCTTAGAGGTTCTTCACCTTCCCTAACATCAATTTCTTTTTTGCTCTGGAGAGTTTACCCGACTGTATAAAAAAAAAATGTTAATACAGCCTGGCTTATCTGAGATTAGATTATCAAACCAAGCAGCAGCATTTGTTGAATTTGAAAGAATTATACTCAGGACTGTGAGAGAGAAGAAACACCTGGCTTTACAAAGGCAGTGTGACCTTGTGGTTAAGAGCTTGCGTTTTGGAGTCAGATGGACCTGGGTTCTAGTCCAGCTGTGCTGCCTAGGAACTCCTTGACTGTGCAAATCGCCTAACCTCTCCCAGCTCCATTTTCTCATTGCGAAATGGGAGTAATAGTAGTGCATTCTTCACATACCATATGAAGAATGAATGAAATACTATAGATGAAGTATTTACTTGTGCCAGGCACTATTTAGATACTAGCGTTTGTTAGAGAGCTTATAATCAAATGAGAAGATAAGCACAAAGGAAAAAAAAAAAACAAGGCTTGACATTTTTCTACTGTTTCAATTATATTTTAATACTGAAAGAAATATGTGAGATCTAGTCAATTCTGCCTTGATTAAAACTTAATTCCATTATATTCTGTTAAATCTGGTAGAAAAGGAAAAAAAAAGAACAAGGCTTGAAAGGTCACCAAAACATTATCATGTAAAACAAAACATTGAATAGAAGTGTAATGCAAGTTTCTGGGACTCACGGAAGAGAATTCTCAAGTCTACAGAAGACGGTGGTTCTGATTCACCTTGTGTAATCAAGGCATTCCAGAGTTAGAGAATGGATCAGCAAAGATCTTTAGGAGTCAGTATAGACCTGTGAGCCAAAGAATGATACAGCAGCTGGCTTTCCCTGCTACATGTAAACAGACAAGTTGACTCAGTAAAAGTAGCCACATTGTAGAGCGAAGTGAGGTGAGACCCTGCTTGTCTGCCAGAGGAAGAGAGCACCCTGAGAGCCCAGCAGAGGGCGTGCACTGTGGGGTCACCAGGGAGGCAGGCAGGGGCGACGACAGGGTGGCTAGGAGTCAATCTGGCGGTCGGGGGACCGGGAAGAGAGGAATCATGAGGTAGGTTTTCTTCTTTGAAGGTGGGGAAAGATCAAGTGCAGACTGAGATGTGGCCAACGTTTGCAGACCAGGAATCCACACCAGCTCTAAGCAGAGAGCTCTTGGTGTGCGGGAACTGCCAGTGTGCCGACGTGAAAAGAGCCCCAGACTGGGTACTGGTGAGCCCTGAAGTCGCACCCCAGCTCTGCCACTCAGTGAGCACGGGTAAGTCATCCACCTTCCACGGGTGGCCGTGATGGCCCTCCCTCCTCGGAGGCTAAAGAGAGGGAGGCCGGAATGCCCAGAGCAGCCTCCTTCCTGTCTCAGGATAGAAAGGATCTCAGGAACCCACTTTGTGGGGTAGCAGCTCCTAGCGGTGGGTTACATACAACCCCCAGTTACTGGGGTCACCAAATTGCAACCATAGTCCGTGACCCAGGGCAGTGAATGGGACGTTGGTCAATTTCACTTTGAGGGCCTGACCACTGCTTCCCTGGAATTTTGCAGACTTTTGGTACTGGGGATAGTAACACAGCTGTCACGAGCTTTCTGAGTTGGCCTCACCTGAGACTAGAGAGTTGGTTGCAGAAGTGCCTTCTGCAGTCTTCCCAGCACTTTATGCAAAGAGCAAGAATTTCTGTTTTTATTACAGTCTGTCCGTGTGCCCCTTTTGCACCTCATAACACAAACTGACTGGAGCATAGGACCAACACTGAGTGCTTTGAAAGAGCTGTTTTGATTCCTGTTCACTGAATGCCGTTTCTTTCAGGGTAGATTTAAGGGCTGTGCCCTTAAAGTACATTGCTTTTGACCCTAGTTTCAGGGTTCAAGCCACCCCATGGGTTAACTTCAACAGATGAAAATTTTTCCTTGGCTACAGCAACATCCCTAATCCTGACCAGCCATGGAGAGGTTCGGTTCTTGCCAGTGAATGTGGGAATGGCTCACCACATTGGGAAAACAAAACTCACATCCTGCTGATGTTGGCTGAGGACTGTCATGTCCACATACAAAGAAAAGCATGTGGCACAGTTTTAGGACAAAGGTGAGCAGAGATCCACCGTGGAAAGGGGCAAATTTTTCTTATAGAGCGAACATCCGAGGCGTGCCCCGCGGTAAGCAGCACTGGCGGGTGAGGGCCGGCACACGCATGGAGGCTTGCTTCCCCTCGCCCCTCGGCCCTCGGCCCCACTCCCTGTCAGTCAGCTGGTGGGGCACACCCCCTCAGTCATCCCCGTTCAGGGAAGGTGTTTGGAAGACGGAGGTGGCCCTAAGCCCTCCCTAGAGGGGTAGGGCAGACTCCTCATCCTCTTTGTAGGGCGTAGAGAGTGGTATTGGGGACCGCTGTGTGGGTTATTGGGGTCAGGGGATGTGCGGCAACATCCCCACCTCAGGTGGTCATTTCTCTTAGGTGAAAAACTGATCAACTTTTTGAAAACTGAAGTTTTGGAGTACTTCAGTTTTAAAAGCATGTCATTCCAGCTCTAGCATTTCAGAGTTCTGACTGACAGTCTGAGCAGTCCGTTAGCTGTTGAATGGAAGACCCGAGCGTTGGCAGTGATGTCAGAATGGATTGAGGTTTAGAACAGCCCATGTAACTCAAAAAGAGGCTTTTGTAGTGTCCCGATCACCTGTTAATATTCAGTGAGAATCATGGTGCCCACTTTTCTTAGAAATGGCAGGGATTCCTCTTCGTTCATTTTTTGACTAAATTTGTCAGGATTAAACATACTCTAGAGGAAAACAGTTTGGGAAAAGGCAGTTGTAAAAGAACACCGAAGAAAGGAATTTTTATTTTAATTGGAAAGATTTGCATTTAATAGGTAGGCTAGGCTTTTCGTTCTTTTACACGGGCATAGAGAAAGAGGGCAGATGTAACATCTGAGAGTCAAGCCAGAGGAGGCATACTGGTGGGGTTTTGGTTTGTGTTTTTATCAGTCCCTGCCTTAGAGGGATTTTATAATCTGTCATAGGTTCATTCTCCCAAATTCCTTCATCTTCATTCTCATACTAGAGTTACTGAAAGATGGTCATTTGGAAGGATGTCTGCAGCTAGAATTAAGACATTTATCTGCTAGGTTGTGACCGTAAGGCTTGTGTACAGGTCCCTTCAGCAGTGTGTCTGAGTGCACGCATGCCAGCTCATAGTGTGCATGCGTGCATGTGTGTATTTTGTATCCCTACTCTGGCAAAGAATTCAAGAGGAGAGTACTTTAGGGGAGAGGAGATCAGTTTCATGGTTGGTTGGTTGGTGTGTTTTTTTTTTTTTTTTTTTGCTGCAAAGCACAAAGGAATTTTAAGATCTGTTTAGAAAGATTCTCTGATGTTGCCAGGGAGAGCTTTACTTTCTTAAAGGCACAAAAATGTAATTCAGAGACAAACTATTTAAATAAAACTAAAATTTTGTCCCATCATTAAGCCAGAGGAGGACTAACTTTATCATACTTTTGATGTTAGGAGAAACCTGAAAGGTACGTAGTATAGCTCCCTAGGATTCAGAGAAAAAGTGATTTTAATGTGCTTTCAGAATTGGTTTGCAGTGGAACCCGGACTAAAATCCAGGCCAGTTCCTGCTGCTCCAGTCTTAATGGAGTTCTGAAGTCAGGCCGCAGTCCGAACAACTGCTGTTTTAATTGTTTAATGCAGTGTGCCTCAGTTTCCTCATCTGTAAAACAGATAATGGCACCTGGTTCTTGGGACCGTGTTTATTAAATAAGGAACGTTTAGTACATAGAGGTTAATAAATATTAAGTACCATTTTATTGTTGCTATCTAGTCTTCTGCCTGATTTGGGGAACTCATTCACTCCACTTAGTGAGGTCATCCTTTCGGTAAAACGGATGTACACGAACAGTGATATGGTGGAAGCAACCACACACTGATCTGATCTTTGCTTACAGAACAGGAATCATACCAGGCATGGTGTATGGTGCAAAAGAATATTTTGCTTTGTCTTCCAGGCCCACCCAGCAAGTCAGTGACAGAGAGGAGTGATTTAATCATTGGACTGGACTTTGGCATTAAAACGTTAAAGATAGAGTTTGTGGCTTTTCACAGAGTGGTAGCCAAGATTTTTCTGTGGGATAAATTATATCTTAAGTCAGCTGTTTTAATAAGTGGCTAAGATATCCCCAAAATGTGGCTACTAAGTAATCTGCTCGCTCGGACTTCTTAGAAATGTAGTAAAGATTAAGGAAGAGCTGCAGGGGTCATTTTCTTATGGATCGCTGCAACTCAGGAAGCTTTATTGGGAAGATGTGCCTTGCGTCAGCCTCAGCTGCAGAGGAAGACTGATGACTGTGAGCATTGTTACTATCTGTTTTTAGGTAACTGTGCCTCCACTTAGCGGATCGTCATCTTCCCTCAGAGGGCAGGATGAGCTCTTAGTGTGCACAGGGGGATCCTGGAGTCTGGGAGGACGCTCTGCCACAGAGTTCTGACCTAAGCATCGCTTGTCAACGCACATCTGGCTTTCTGTTTCAGGTTACTTGCAGGGCTTGGGGTCTTGCATTCTCTGACTCCCAAGTGGTTGTAAACCCTAATTGTTCTGAGGAAAACAGGGGTTCTGTGATGTCTTTATGTGATCCTCGCAAGTCAGCCGTAGTCCTTCTGACATCACATCAAATGAATTAAGGGCACTGAATGGTGCTGAGCCAGTGAGAACGCTTAGAGGGGAGGGAAGGCCACTTCATTATGCCCGTGTTGGATGTTTTCTCTCATCCTCTGTACTTGGCATCTGGGCAAGTTGGCAAAGCAGACCTGTGACCAGTCTTGACAGTTAAGCAGTGTACTTCTGGGGGCAAGGAAGTGTTTTATTATCTATTTAGAAATAAACCAAAGTAGAAAAAAATTTTGTTAGCTCTTTAATTTTGTCTCTAAAAGTAATAGTGTAGCTTTCCTGAAGACCCACTCTACTTGGGAAAAGCCAGCTAGCTGCAGTGTATTTTATCTTTTAGAGATTTTTTATGATCATAAAGCACTTTTTAACATAGTAAGTTACTGATTTGGAGAGATTTTACTTGCTATATCAACTATGACAGTCATGGTCAAAACCATTCTTGCTAAGCTGCTAGGCAGTTCCAGCTCATGGAAGTGTGAACCATGCTTTAAAGTCTCCATAATCCATAAGCCGAGCCAGGTATTTTCTGAATTCTGTTCCTGCAAAACGTTTCCCATTAAATACTGGGTGTTTCTGTGTAACTTTTCTTTAATGGAATTGAGCTTCAGTGACTCCTGAGGTTTGAATGCCACTCACAGACATTTCAGCATAACAAAGTTTTTAGCTGTACATTGTCACCTTGAGAGACTCTAGTAAAGGAAGACGTCCTCAGTTTTGGTTCTCTTTAACATGTTGCTGAGTACAGCATTACCTGCTAAAGAAAGTGGAATAATTTTGATCAGGCTGGATGAACTTCCAGCAGGTCTTATAACTTGTTTTTAGTTTCAGTAGATTTAAACCCAGAGGAACACCAGTCAATGTCTGTGTACATAGCTCTGTTAAAAGTTTAAAGGTGTTGATTGTAACTTGTATGATTAAGATGGTTTTGGTTTTTCAGTATAGGCAGTTTTCACAAAGCTAGACTTTTCACAGCCACATCAGACCAAACTAAGTTTATTGATAATATAGTTTATAGGGCGTTTGTTTGACTTTGCTTATAAATATCTTACAAATTTTGCATTTTGGTTTTATAAGTTTTTCCCTTCAACAGGCATTAATAGGATTGGGATAGGGGGTGGTTTTCTTTGGATCTGTTAAACCACCAAACCTGTTTGTTTGCTGGGAAATTCCTAGCAGTACTATGTAAAAGAAGTTTGCACAGTTGTATATAGATTTTAGAGAATTTTAGGCTACCTACAAAGCTCATGGAAGTGAATTTGGAATATCATGAAGAGAATAGCTCCAAATTTTTTTCATTGGTAGTTTTTAGACTAGTCAATTCACCTGTGACTTGTTTAGGTAGAGAAAGGGGGACTTTAAAAGCTTTTTTTTTTCACTGAGGAGAATTACAATACTTTTTTTTTTAACTTGGTTTTTACTCCAAGCATGATCTAACAGTTAAGACACAGTGCCTGAATGTGGGTCTAACTATTCTCTAAGATAGTACTTTGAGGCTAAAGCTAAAAAGATGAGTTTTTACCATGAGTTGAAAGAGCAAATATTCAGTCTTGTAGGGTTACATATTTTAATACCTTATACCAAGCATCCCTGTGGAGGTCTTTGCAGTTGCCACCAGCTACTTGGGGAACAGAAGAAATGATCTCTATATATTTAGCCAGCCTCCTCCTAGAAACACAGGAGTCAGCCTTGAGAAGTCTCCCTGCCCTTTTGCGTGCCCATGGACACAAAACTGAATGGTTTCAGCTAAAGGCAAGAGAAAGCTGAGCCGTAGTTTGCCAAACCTGCCTAACCTTTGCTGAGCATGAACCTCAATGCTTTCTCTTTAATGTTAGTGAAACTGGTGTCAGAATGGTACCAACCGGGATTGTGTTTGCTCTCTTCTAGATATGGGTTTGTGGAGTTTGATGATCTGCGAGATGCAGATGATGCTGTTTATGAACTGAATGGCAAAGACCTTTGTGGTGAGCGAGTAATTGTTGAGCATGCCCGCGGCCCACGACGAGATGGCAGTTACGGTTCTGGACGCAGTAAGCATTTAAAGGGCATTTGTATCAGTGACATGCCTCTGTTATTAAATCTTAATTTTTAAATTAATTAATTGATAAATGTTACATTAAAATGTATTGATTATTTAAGCCATTTGATTATAAATTATGTATCTTTTTAAATGTAAAATTGTAAATAAACATCTTTAATAATGTTTAATTTTAATTAAATTAATGACATAAATTTCTTGTTTTAATACTTTATAAATATGTTTAATGATGTGTGTTTGTGTTGTTGTTTTTTTTCTCTGTAATGCAATTGTTTAACATAGATTTAACAAAGACCTCAATGTTTTAATTAAAAGAATCCTTTGAGGCTAAGATGACTGCCTGTTCCATTTGCTGACCTTGGGTTACCTTTCCATGCGTGGCTCTTTGAACCATTGTGGCCCTTGGCTGACCAAAAACAGGAAGCCATGTGACGACCGCAACCTTTCCCCATTAGACCTGGGTGGTGAGGATCCCAAGGGTTAGACACAGATGAGATTAAACTGAAATAGGTGCCTGAAAACTTTTTTTTTCCATATAAAATATTCACAAAAACTTTAATCACTGTGAGTAACACCAGTAACCGATTTAGTAATTTGGTTACTTATTTCTAAATTGTTAATAATTTATAATTTATGCATGTTAATTTTAAATATAAAAGTATTAATGAATATATATACTTACAACTTTGTAAATTAAATTAAATTTTCGTGTTAGCTGATTGCTTATTTTAATCTAGATTAGAATTAAGGGTGGGGATAGAGTTAAAATATATATATTCTTTGGGTGGGGGTAGATGGCATATTTAATAAGGGGAATGTGTGCTGTGTTGTTTTTTTCTTTTTCCTCCACTGAAGTAATCTCATCTATTTGAACCTTCCAAAGGTGGATATGGTTATAGAAGAAGTGGCCGAGATAAATACGGCCCTCCTACACGCACAGAATACAGACTTATTGTGGAGAATTTGTCAAGTCGGTGCAGCTGGCAAGACCTAAAGGTTTGGGCCCTGTTAACCTTCTGGGATACAGTTGGGCAGGAGTTAAGGTTGGGAAAGAGGTCATTTTATACAGGCCCAGGCACACCGAGGAAGCTTTCCCAAAGTACCTGAAAATTTTCCGATTAAAGTTTCCACAGAACACAGTCAGAATCTCACTATCCTGTATGTTACAGGACCAGCATGCCGGGGACAACCTATGTTAATGAAGTTTGCTCTGTGGAGAATGTTATAGAGAGATCACGGTGTAGTTTTGCCGTAGTGAAGGAAAAAATTACAACTAATGGTGTTTCCTGCAATATTAGTTGTAATATGCAAGTTTGTGTCAGCTTCCAACATAGAGCCTCACTGGTGAAAATAACTATCTGATCCATGTTCTTTTCTAAGATTTGTTTGTTTTTCATTGAATTTGTTTACTGTTATTTTTTTTGGCCACGGGGCCTGTGGGATCTTAGTTCCCCTATTCCTGCTGAGGATCGACCCTAAGCCCACAGCAGTGAAAGCTCGGAGTCCTAACCACTAGACAGCCAAGGAATTCCCTATCCTGAACAAGTTTTAATCTCAAAAGGGAAAAAACCTTATTGAGTAGTGTCTTAACCTGAATGGTCTTAGGAGGGCAAATGTAAAGGAGGATTGGAGTTTCCTATCTCAATTCTCATTAAACAAGTCACCTCTAGCAAAATGAGTGACTATACTTAGGTTCAGCAAAACATAGTTAGGAATCCTTCACATTCAGGTAGTCTTAACTTATCAAAGTGCTTTTACATCTTTTTTTTTTTTTTAACTGCTCTCAACAGTCTTTAGCTAACAAAGATGAGACACAGGAAATGTTCGTTCACAGTTGGTCTTAGCAGAAGAGCTGGGATTAAAACATATGCTGGTATTTTTTTCTAGCACACTGTTGGTTGTCAGTATTACAGCAGGCCCTTACTGAGTGTCTGCCAGCAAGACTGTGTTCCTGAAGAAATGACTCCAGTATTCTGAGAATTAAGAATTGAACATTATGAATTAAAACTAGAAAGACTTTCGCATTTGGGGTTAAAATGGAGCCTAGCCAACATCCTCAGTTGGTATTATGCTTCCATGCACTTGGCAATTTAACTCAGGAGAGGAGAGCAGTTGAGTTGATTTCCTAGGAAGCCAAGGGTGCCTTCAGAGCAGACTTAGGAGCCTGCCTGCCTGGGTGGGTTCCCAGCTCTGCCACTTCCTGGTTATTTCACTTGAGTAACTTACTTTCCTCTTGTGCCTCATACTCCTGAACTATAAAATAGGGTTAATATTCACGTCTGCTGACAAAAAACTAATGCATTTTTATATGAAAAATTGGAATGGTTCCAGGCACAATAAATGCTAGCTATTAACCAAGAAAATGCAAAATAAAATAAGCGAAAGGAATACTGTCGGTTTTTAAAATGTGTAAGTGCATGCTACCTACTGGTGATGTTGAGATGAACTACAGAGAATTGGTTGTTTCACCCACAGTGGGGGTGGTACTAAGAATTTACGTTCTGAAGTCTGGATGTTATGTTCAGATCTCAGCTCCTTCGCTTAATATTAATACCTGAATGATCTTGAACAGTTTGCTTAATATCTCTTTTATTTCATTTTCCTGTAAAATGAGAGTAATGATTGTATCTACCCCCATGTGACTGTGTATAGGACTGCATTAATTAAATCCTACTTGTCAAACAACATTCAGTATGTTAGGAGCTATTAGTAACAGTTTGGAAGTATGGCAGTATCTCAGCTTGCCCAGGATAGTCCCAGGTGTGGCATAACGTAATAACATTTTCCTTACTCTTAAAGATGTATGCCAGTTTGGATGATAAATCATTGATATATGGGCCTTGTGCTTTTGCCCAGAATCACCACTCCTACAAATAATTCAGTTAAAGTAAAGAAATTTTTGTATGAAGATGTTCATTGCTAGATTATGAATAGTAGCAAAAGACTGTATGTAAAACCTAGAAGTCCCAACAGTTAGGAAGTATTGGAGACACTAATTGTGAAGAATGTAGGTTATGTTAAGACATGTATATGTTTTATGACACTGAGCAAAGGAATAATATCAAACAGCATATATTCAGTGTTGGTAACTTTGTAGAATATGAAGAGGAAAGCAATAACAAAAACAAATTGCTATGGGATATTTATGTATTCATTCCACAGATACTTATTTTGGGTATATATTATGTATAAACAAACATGGGGAAATTGGCCACAAGACCCTAAGTTTTAAATTTATCCAGATTTCGTTTTCTTTTTAAACACTAATCACATCTCCTGTGTTCATCTGGCATGTTGGTTGTATTCTCTCCAGCCAACCAATTGCATTATATTAAGTCCTCAAAGAGAATGAGCAAAGAGCCTTACAGTAGTCATTGCAGAAGCCAGGGCTGGACAACACTGTTCTGTTGTCTTCACTAATCCATTATGATTTTGTTTACATTTTACCTTAGATATTTATCAACAACAATATGTGTTTTCAATAAGAATTTATAATGAAATGTAAAAGACTGAAATGTAGTAACTTGAGTTTCTAAAGCTTCTATAATCAGAGAACCTACCACTAAAAAAGTTGGGAAATGATGGTTAACTAAAAAATTTTATATTCAGTTATAAAATTTATATTAAAAGTTTAAAGGAGCAGTTAAATATTTATTATCTCTACTGCCCACCTAATGTCTGATGCTTTAAAGAACCTCAGTAAATAGTTGGTGTGTGGCTGGAAATAGTTAAGGTCAGCTTCATTCTGAGAAACCTGGCATTTCTTTTTAAAGGCAAGGGAAAACTTTCATGTTTTAACCTATTCCGGGATTTTGTTTTTCTTAGGATTATATGCGTCAGGCAGGAGAAGTGACTTATGCAGATGCCCACAAGGGACGCAAAAATGAAGGGGTGATTGAATTTGTGTCTTACTCTGATATGAAAAGAGCTTTGGAAAAGTTAGATGGAACGGAAGTCAATGGCAGAAAAATCAGATTAGTTGAAGACAAGCCTGGCTCCAGAAGACGCAGGTCCTACTCCAGGAGCCGGAGTCACTCAAGGTACTGTTGATGTCTTCAAATGTTTGAGCTTGCTGTAAATTTATTAATGAACCCGTGTTGTTTAGTCACTAAGTCGTGTCCCACTCTTTGTGACCCCATGGACTATAGCCCACCAGGCTCCTCTGTCCACGGGATTTCCCAGGCAAAAATACGGGAGTGGTTGCCATTTCCTTCTCCAAGGGATCCTCCCAACCCAGGGGTCAAACTTGAATCTCCTGCATTGCAAGTGGATTCTTTACCATTGACCCATCTGGGAATCCCCAGAGAGCACATAGATAATCCATTTTCATTGTCCTATGGAAGTCTTCAGTACTGTGGTTCTATCTGCTTCAGTAACTCAGAACTTTGACCTGAACATTTATTTGTAAAACTCTTAAACACTTTTGTCATGAGTACAAATAGAAGTAAAGTCCTTTCTCTGAGGCAGGTATCAGTGACCTCCTTTCACATTTATTCCTGAGTCCCCTAGATTATACCATTACTGGAGGCAACATGACCACTGGCCCATTGGCTACTCTCCCAGATACTCCAGCTACTCAGGAATGGAGACTTTGTCTTATTCAACAGCTGCTCTGCAGATGGACCAGACACTTGTAAATAAGACAGATACGGTCCATGCTGTCATGAATCTCAGTCTAGTGGAGATGATAGGCATTGAGCAAATAATTACCATCGTGCTCAGGATGTTAAAGGAAAAGTACACAGCCCACCTCTGAAGAACTGGCAGAGACTTCCCTGAGAATGTGTCATAGAAACTGAGCCCTAAAGGCTGTGTTGGACATGATGGCCAAAGAGAGGGGATAATGCCTTTTTAGCAGAGAAGACAATGTGTTTTGAAGGCCCTGTTGGGGGAATGGACAAAGCAGAGGAGAGCAGCTTGTGATGAGACAGCAAAGAGCCAGATCTTGCTGAGCCACAAGCCAGATTGAAGGTTAAGAGCCGTGGGAAGGCATTAATCTAAGCTTTCCAGGTTTTATTTTGTTTTTTAACTTTTTATTATGGAAAATATTAAATATATAAAACATTAGAGAAAATATGAACCTCAGCCCCCTTATACTTCTTGCCCATCCAGCTTCAGTACTTTTTATTTTGCCAGTCTTGCTTTATCACCCCCTCCTGCTACACTGTTTGAAGGCAAGTCTAGACATCCTGTCATTCCATCTATAAATATTTCAGTGGGATCTAACCTTTTAAATAAAATAATGAAGCCAGGTCACAACAACACATCTGTGTTCAACTTTCCCCAGTTGCCTCAAATGCATGTAGTTGGTTCATATTAGAATCCCAGTAGGTCTACACATTGCAATCAAATGACATCTGTCTCAGTTCTTTAAATCACAACTACCTCCTCCTTCACCCTCCTTATTCTCCATGCATTTAGTTGTGGAAGAAACGGTGTTCTGTTTTGAAGATTTTCCACAGTTGAAAGTTTGCAGATTGTATTTTTCTGGTGGTGTAGACATATCCCTCTATCTTATCCTCTATGTTTCCCATAGTGTTATAGTCAGATCTTGAGGACGCTTAGAGTAAGGCCAGGATTTTAGCGGGTGCTTTGTACTGTTGCATCCCTTGTGTGGGGTCTGGGTCTCACTTTGAATGATGATAACACGTATCGGCGTGAGCCACGCGTTACGCAGAAGTTCTGCGGCAGCAGCCCACCCCAGAGTGTCAGCATCTGCTGAGTCATCCCCCAGACCGTTCAGGAGCAGCTGCAGCATGAGGACTGTCTGATTTTCTCATTCTCTGTGCATTTAAAGGCCTTACTTCTGTGAGGGATGATTTCCCTCTTAAACTCTTCTGCTACCACCCTAACAAAAAATTTGTATAAGAAAAGGAAAATAAAAGTTGATATCTTTATTTACCAGTTTCCAGAATATTGAATGTGCCCAGCAACACCCAAAAGTGTTGATGAGGTTGCTTGTTTAGCATCATTTTGAATAAATTATTGGATCTATGTATATTTAGTGTTTGATGCATTACAGTCAATTTTTTATTGACTCAAATTATTCTGTCTTTGGTCATTGGAAGCTCTTCAAGCTGGCTTCTGTGTCTTTTGGTTTTGTTTGATTTCTGTGTGAATGTGCTTTACTAAATATTTACCAAAATTTTTCATTACAGCATTTTTAAACATTAAATGTTGACAGAATAGTTCATGAGCATTCATGCCCTCCCGGTAGCTTCAACAGTACTGAAAGTTTGCCTTCTCTGTGTTTATAGATACACCCTATGCATTTATTTTGCTGTACCATTTAAAGAGAAGTTGTAGAAATTGACACTTCACTCCCAACTAAATAATATGTCTCCCAAGGATGAGATTAACCACACTTACATTTTTTTACCTAACAACGTTCATGGTGATTCCATAAAGTCATCTAATGTCCAGGTCATATTCAGGTTTCCCCGATTGTTCACTGATGGCCTTGGAGCTGTGCTTTCTCCTGGCCGGGCTTCACCCAGTCATGTGTTGCAAGGAGTTGTTGGGTCTCTTCAGTCTGAAGTAGTCTGCCTGTATCATTCCCCGCCCCCACCCCACGACATTTACTTTTCTTAGTCTCTTTTTTTTCAGTACTGCCCCACATTCTGAATTTATGTTTTCTCTTTGTATTGTTGAACTTATACTTTATTCCCTGAACTTCCATAAACTGGAAGTTAGGTCTAGAGGGGTGTGATGGAGATACAGATTAAGTATTTTAAGCAGTTCTTTCATAGATAATAGTGTCCAGAAATCTTTGAAAGTCTCTGTCATGGTGATAAGTCCCATCTTTGCTTTTCCTGCAAAAGAATTGGTCATTTTCCCCAAGGAGCCCTGGTTGCTTTTGGTAGGAAACAATAGAGTCTACAGTCTTGGTACTAAAGGTTTTTTAAACTTGAAGTGTACAGTTGACCCTTGAACAAGTGGGGGTTGGGGCGCCAGCCATTCATATACAGAGTTCCTGCACCCATGGATTCAACCAACTGCAGACTGTAGTATTGCAGACCGTACTTACTGAAGAAAACCCCACGTGTAAGTGGACCCATGCAGTTCAAACTCATGTTCTTCAAGAGTCAACTGTATTTAAAAACAACTCTCTGATCTCAGTGAATTGCATGACTAAGTGAAAGGCAGAAGTGTATGCAAGAAGGCCAGTCAGGGGTCTTTGTGGTAGCAGGAAAGTGGTGGTGGCTTGCGCGAGGCAGCCGACGTAGTTAAGTGGAGAAGATTAAGAGGAGAGTCGCCAGTGCAGAGAGGGTGAGGGAGGGAGGCAAGTCCAGGATGGCTGTGGTTTCTGGTGCCGGGAGCTGGTGAAGCACGGTGGCGTCGGTGGGAATAAGGAAGAAACCCAGCAAAACAGCAGGTGTGAGGGAGATGGAGATTGGAGGAATGTTTGCAGGTGACTGTCTCTGGGCCCAGAGCGTGGGAGAGAGTTGGCTTTCAACTTCGTTTCTGGAAACTGCCAGGGTCATGCATGTTTGATTGAAAAGATGTCCTAATTGTCTTTTCACTCTGTTTTGTCAGCAAGTATTAAAAATACATATTTGTTCGCCTAGGTCTCGCTCTCGAAGCAGACACTCTCGTAAGAGCAGAAGCCGGAGCGGCAGCAGCAAAAGCAGTCATTCTAAGAGCAGATCCAGGTCCAGGTAGGTGTTCCTGGGATTCATGCAGGGCCCACCTGCACCTAGTCCCTCTTTGATGGTCACTGTGTTCCCAGCCTTCCCTCACCCGTTTTCTTAGCTCTAGGACTGCAGTCGTGGGGGTTCGAAAGGCAGTCCTGGGCCAGAACGAGCCAGGCCTTCCATTGTGGGGCAGAGCTCCACAGGTAGCTGTAGTCCGTCTCCTCTGATGGGGCCTGAGGTTTGAAGTCCCACGCAGCGCCCCTGTCCCCCTGTCTCCCCAGGTCAGGCTCCCGTTCCCGGAGCAAGAGCCGCAGCCGCAGCCAGAGCCGCAGCCGCAGCAAGAAGGAAAAGAGCCGCAGCCCCAGCAAGGACAAGAGCCGCAGCCGTAGCCGCAGCGCCGACAAGCGCCGCAGCAAGAGCAAAGACCCGGCGGAGGAGAAGGTGCAGAACAGCGACCGCACTGGCAAGTCCAAGAGCCGCAGCCCCAGCCGGCACAAGAGCAAGAGCCGCAGCCGCAGTCAGGAGAGGGGCGCGGAGGCGGCGCGGGGCAGCGCGAGCAGGAGCCGGAGCAAGGAGAAGAGCCTGCGCAAGAGCCGCAGCCGCAGCCAAGGGGGCAGCCGCAGCCGCAGCCGCAGCAAAAGCAAGGACAAGAGAAGGGGCGGAAGAGGAGCCGGGAGGAGAGCCGCAGCCGCAGCCGCAGCCGCAGCCGCAGCAAGGGCGAGAGGAGCCGGAAGCGCGGCGCCAAGCGAGACAGCAAGTCGGGCAGCGGCGGCGGGAGCGGCAGCAGCAAGAAGAAGAAAAAGGAAGACGCGGACCGCTCGCAGTCCCGGTCACGCTCCCGCTCGGGCTCCAAGGAGCGGGAGCGTGCCAAGTCTGAGTCCGGCCAGAGGGAAGGCCGAGGGGAGGGTGAGGATGCCGGCGCCAATCAGGAGACCCGGTCCAGGTCGAGGTCCAATTCCAAATCGAAACCAAACCTTCCGCCAGAATCACGCTCCAGATCAAAGTCCGCCTCAAAAACCCGGTCTCGGTCCAAGTCTCGGTCCAGGTCTGGGTCCAGATCGCCCTCCCGGTCTAGATCCAGGTCTCACTCGAGGTCCTAACTGGCTGCGGCCACAGCTGGAACTCCCGAGACGTCTTTTTGTACATGTTTGGTAGCCGTAGCACAAGTGATTGGAGTAGAACATACGTCACTACTGTACATTTTTAATTCCCCTAATGGTGTGTCTACAATTGTTAAATCTAAGTGCTTCCTCTCCATAAAGCCTCCTGGGGCCAGGCCTTCCTGCTCGACTGAAAACAATCTTCTCTTTGAAAACCCCTTTTACTCATGGCCCACGGTAGAATATCCAAAATGCCTTGGCTTTCAGGCCTGGCCTTTCCTACAGGGAGCTCAGAACCTGGATGGCTTTAAGGCTGGAATGATGTCATAGGTAGGTATGGTGAGTTCAACCATTTTGCCCTTGAATTGATGCCCTTTGATGTATGCCATTTAGTGAAAGTGCTAAGTCTTAAGTTTCCTACCACTTTGGTTTCATATTTTTGGACTTAACAAAGTTGTGAATAGCAAGCACAGTCAAGGAAAATTGATACCTGCAGTAACCCATAGGAAATAAACTGTAGAGTTCCATATTCTGGTATTGTGATTATATTGTTTTATATTAAAAAAAGAAAAGAAAGAATTTTTTTTAATTTTATTTTTCCCCGTCTTGCAAAGTATAGTGACCCCTGTTTCCATTAAATTTGAATAAAGACTATTTTTGCTTGACAAAATTTCATGGTGCTTGAATTAAAGTTGCGTTTCCTGATCTTTCTTGATATCTTTTTCTTAGCATAAAAAGTTCATGGTATAATCGCTGTTTTGTTCCTTGAGATCACCCACGGGTAGGAAGCCAACACTTTGCCTGAAGGATTTTTCTCATCCAACAGAATATGGTCACATTTCCTGGAAATTTATAATTCCTGCTTCTCAAGACACTTAGAGCCAAGCTGATGAGAAGAGAATCAGTTTGGCAACTCAGCATCACTGGATGAGCTCCTAAACAGAGTTGTCTCTTCTGTGCTATTTGTTGAGGGTCTTGGCCGTGATCCATCTGAAGCGTGTAGTATATCGTCTTAGAATTGGGCTTAATCAGAACCGGAAGAAAAACCATTCAGGAACTTTGTCCCATTTGTCCTCTGCGTCACTTGTCTGACCCATCTCTAGAGGAGGTTCCAGAGATACAGTGGTTCTGGTCTGGCCTCCACCCCTGAGGGGCTGTAGAAAGGCATCCGTCAAAGCCAGAGGGAAACTGGAGGGCCTGTGGCTCTGCAGCGAGTTTGGGAGGAGAGTGCGCCACTTTGCAAACTGCTGCCTGTGCACACACTCGGGGCTGTTCCTAGGCTTAAAATACTGCCCTGGGCCTTTTATAGACCATGCCCTGTACGACTCACAGAGAAGACCCCGTCAGTGTTTCTTGCCCTCCTGGAGTTCGGTTGCAAGTGGTAAATACCACTAGAGTAAAGTGGGTACTCGGAGAAGGGAGTTGGAACTCCGCCTAGGTTCAGAGACATCAAGGAGGAGACGGCATTGGGGCTGAACCTTTGGAGACGGTGGGTGGGGTCAGAGGCCTTACTGAAGGAAATGGCTGTGAGCAAAGCTGTGGAGCTGGGAAAGCATTGTGTGGGGCACTCTGTGGACTTCTATCCTGGGGAATAAGGAAGGAGGTTTGTCAAAGTGGATCAGGTCAGAGGACTTGTAAATGTGGAGAGGAACTCGGCCTTTGGGGAATGTAGCAGATGCTTGAATAGAGAAGGCAGCTTGTAGAGCTGTGCTGCTGGAAGGTGGGCCTGAGGGCTTTCCCTGCAATCCTGTGTCATCCTGACAGTGTGACGGCTCCAGCCATGACTTCCCAGTGCCGCAGATCTCAGGTTGGTCTCCAGTTGTGGTTCACTCGCTGTCGTGTCCAACTCTGTGTCTCCAGTAGATGACAAGGATTCAACATCCCTTAATTTTATCCCTGTAAGGTTGTGAACATCTGTTTGAGGGGTTTTTTTCCTCCAAGTTTAAATTTTTTTAAGCATAATTTTTAAAAATCCACTCCAATTTTACAATCTCTTAACACAATTTTCTTTTCCCAAATTATCACTGTTCATACTCACTTTTAAACAGTTATGTTCATATAATTTAATGAACTTTGTCATGATGTCCACCCACCCCCAACAATTGCTAGGTTAACACTGCTAGCTTCTGTGGACCCAGCTCTGTTTTTGCAACTGCTGTGGTTAAATTTGAATTGCTCTGTCACTTCATTCAAGACTCAAAGATATGCCTGGGAGTGCCCATTTGGCCAAACCCAGGCTGTCGTCATCCCAGATTCTAGATGCAAAAGAGTGGTAAAGAGGGTGGCTCATTTTAGCGTCTACAATGCAGAACAGTACATTCATCCCCACAAAAATGCATTCAGTAGGGAATTTCCCCCAAATTGGAAGCAGCCAAAGAAATACAAATGCCCACTATAAGTCAACTTTAGGATGCTCAAAACCCTGAAGTACCCTTCTTTCCATAGTTAATCTTCCTCTGCCCCGCCTCCTAAAAAGAGTGAAGGACAAAAATAGGAACAGAGAACCAAGGTAATGGTTAGAAAACTAGCAAATGTGGTAGAAAACTATGTCAGTAATCACTTCAAATAATACTCTAAGTAACTGGGTTAAAAAACAAGACCCCACTATATGTTGTCATATTATTTAAAATGGGTTTCCTGCAGACACAGTAGAAGTAAAGGTACAGGAAGATACCATAGTAACACGAATCAAAAGGTAGCTCTACTTCAAATAAAGCAGACGAGAGCAAGGAAAATTATCAAGGACAGAGGCACTACATAATGATAAAGAGGTCAGTTCTCCAAGAAGATAGGGCTAATGCATATGCACCTAATGGCAAAGCATCAAATATATGAGGCAAAAACAACCATAAGGAGAAAGATAAATCCACTATTCAGATCAACACACAGACATAGTTGAACACTGCCATCAATGACTGGATCTCATTGACAATGATACTTCCACCTACCAACAGCAGAATACACACATTCTTAAGGCTTACATGGAACATTCACCAAGATGGATTACATTCTGCGCCATTGGCTACCCGACGTCTGAGGTCAGGGGCAGCATTACTGATCTCCAGTAGCATACTGGGCACCTAATGACCTGGGAAGTTCTTCTTCTGGTATCCTATCATTTTGCCTTTTCATACTGTTCATGGGGTTCTCAAGACAAGAATACTGAAATGGCTTGCCATTCCCTTCTCCAGTGGACCACATTCTGTCAGACCTCTCCACCATGACCCATCCATCTTGGGTGGTCCCACACGGCGTGGCTTAGTTTCATTGAGTTAGACAAGACT
Source organism: Aepyceros melampus (assembly GCA_006408695.1). Taxonomy (NCBI): domain Eukaryota; kingdom Metazoa; phylum Chordata; class Mammalia; order Artiodactyla; family Bovidae; genus Aepyceros; species Aepyceros melampus. The sequence goes on along the minus strand of SJXQ01011032.1, from coordinate 52,423 downwards.
GTGGACCACGTGATCAAATTGGCTAGTTTTCTGTGATTGTGGTTTCAGTGTGTCTGCCCAGTGTGTTTCAGTGTGTTTGAAAGTTTACTGATCCAGAATATTAAGCCTTAGAAAATTAGTCCTTGCTGCATACTTATATATTCTGAAAATTTTGTTCAATGCTTTTCTCAGTCTTAGTTCCTGTCATATTTTCAAATGCCTTTTTGATAATACTTTCACCACCACATTGTTTGTTTACCTATATCTCCCACAGTACTAATTCTTGCTAGAAAAGATTCTGTGTCCCTCTGTGTTTCTATCAACAGTATCATGCATACTAGCCTCTTTTAAAAATAGTTAAATGAAAAATCATTTATATATGCAACAGAATATGTGTTCTGATATTTCTTTAAAGGACTTTTAAAAGATGCAATGAGAAATCTCAGCTCTTATCACATCTGCCAGCGTACCTGCATCTGTGCCCATATAGTCTGTCTTTCCTCCTGTTACTGTGTGCCTTTGCCTGTACTCCTGTCCAAGACCCACCCTACACTTGTAAGGTGGATCTCATTCTCTCTAATCTACTCCAGGTCATCCTTTCAGCAGTTCTTCTCACTCTCTCCCACATCATTGACTTCCCTTTACTGTTGGAATATTCCCACCAGCTTATAAACAAGCTGTAATTCTTACACCTTTAGCAATAATAACTGCCCCCTCCCCCAAAAAACTTCCCTTGAGCCCACATCCTATTTATCTGCTCTTTTATGGAAAAACTTGAAAGAATTTCTGTAGTTCCTAAATCCAACTCCTCCCAGTTTCTCTTGGACCTACTTCAAGCATGTTTTTTCCCTTACTCTTCCACTTACAAATGCCCTTGTAAAAAGTCCCCATGACCTCCATGTTACTAGGCTGATTTATCAATTCTCAATTCTTATATTACTTGATCTATTCCAGGAAAAGCATTTGACACAATTGATCATTCCTTATTTAAATATTTTCTTCACTTGATTCTAAAATTTCCCACTTTTCCATTCTTCTTAAAATCTTACTGGCCAGTGTTTTTTGCTGATTCCTCCTCATCTCTGTCTTGTAAATTTTTGAGTGCCCTTGGATTCAGAGTTTGGACATCTCTGTGGTTACTTTCTTGTTAATCTCATACAATTTTCAGGTTTAAATAACATTTGTGCCCTGATAACTCCCAAATTTAGTTTTCCAGTACAGACCCTTCTTCTGGAACTCCAGACTCATATATCTGTCTCTCTTTATACTTAATAGGTGTCACAAACTTTGCACATCCCAAACCAAAATTCTGATCTCCAACTCCACAACAGAAAAAAATTAACCTCTTATTTTCAATCTTCCCCATTTCACTTGAAGGCAATTCCTCTTTCTAATTGGGCTAACATCATTGGAGACATTCCTGTCCTTGACTCCTTTTTTGTCTCACACCCTACATACACTCACATGGAAATCCTTTTGGCTTTCTCTTCCAGTCATATCACCATAATCTCATTCCTTTTCCCTAGACTCACTACTACTACCCTGGTCCATGTCATCATCTCTTGCCTAAATTATTGCTCAAGTCCCCTAACTGCTCTCTCTCTTTGCCTCAGTTTACTCTTAACATAGCAGCCACACTGATCTTGTTAAAATCCAAGTCAGATATTCACTCCTCTTCTCAGAACCCTCCAATGGCTTCTCAATGTTCTCCAATAAATGACAAATTCCTTATGATGGTTAATAAGACCCTGCAATCTTTCTTCGCCTCCCTTCTGACTTGTGTGTTTTGTTTTGTTTTTTTTGAGGGGGTGCATACCATGTTGCTTGCAGGATCTCAGTCCCCCAAATACATCTTGAATTTGGCAGTAAAAGCCTAGAATCCTAACCACTATGCCATCAGAGAACTCTTGACCTCATACTCTGCTACCCTTCCCCTTCTAACTATACTACAGCAACACTGCTCTTGCATTTTCTCAAATATGCAAAGCAGATACTCATTTTGGGGACTATGTAATTGTTTCCTCCTCTGAGTGGGATATCTGAGTGCCCTAGGATATCAACCTCTCATCTACTTAAGATCTTTGCTGAGCCTGCATCTTCTCAATGAACCTTTCTTGATCATCCTATTTAAAAACTGGAATGCTTCTCTTTCTTCTCTCCCATCAGCAACACTTGTCTGTCACTAGCATTTCCCATTCCCTCTCTGACTTCCTGTCTACTGCCACCTGACATGTTTTACTTATGCCTTTCTGTCTTCAGGTAAGCACTATGTAGGCAGAATTTTAATTTTTTCACTGATATATCCCTTGTGCTTAGAATAGTGCCTGACATAAGTGCTCAACTAATATTTGTTAGAAGATGGAATGAATAAAAGATGTATAGTCATTAACGAGTATATACGATATGGGAGGGACCGGATAAAGAGCACAGAGGTTAAAAAAACAAAACAAGACACAAACAAAATCAAACATAAACACAGCCTCTGCTATTAAAAGCTAAGTTCATCAGTGGAGATAATAATAATAACTGATAGCTGTTAAGCACTTACTTTGTGTCAGGCAGTGTTCTAAGAATTTTATGTGTCATATCATTTACTTCTCAAGAGACAAAATAGGAGATGACTTATTAAAATAATACTTTTACAAACAAGGTGACCAAAGCACAGAGATTAAGTAGGTTAGTGTCATAGAGCTGTAACCAGTGATACCAGGACTCAGATCTATATACTCTGACTCTGGAATCCGTATGCTTAACTACTTATGCGTACAGTTCATAATGCAATTACTATTGTAACTAAGGGGATCCTATAGCATCATAGGGAACAAGGTTTCTGCAAGAGGTAACTTTGAGAGACAAATGAGTTAGCTAAAGGAAGAACCGAAGAAAGGGTGCTCAAGGAGGAGAGTGCGGCATATGTACCCACAGGTGAGAGAGTGGGTTGCTTTGAACATCTCCAAAATAATCATATTAGTCATAGCAGAGAAAAAGCAGAGAAAAAGTGTTCAGAGTAATAGAGACCATACCATGAGGGGCCTCATATGTCATAGAGAGGACTTTCTATTTTATCCTAAAGGCAACAGGGAAGGCATAGACAGATTTGAAACAAGGGAATGAACACAGGATCAGATTTGAATTTCAGAAAAATCACTATCAGCTGTGTAGTTAACAGATTAAATTAAAGGCAAGGAGGGGACTTACCTCATGGTCCAGGGGTTAAGATTTTGCCTTCCTTTGCAGGGAGTGCAGGTTCTATCCCCGGTGGGGGAGTTAAGATCCCACATGCCTCAAGGTGAAAGAGCCAAAGCATAAAACAGAAGCAATATTATAACATATTCAATAAAGACTTTAAAAATGGTCCACATCAAAAAAATCTTAAAAAAGACAAGAACAGCTACATCAATTAAGGCTATTTTATTCCAAAAAAGAAAAGATGAAAGCCTGAACTTATATGGTTGAAGTGCTAACAAAGACAGGAGAACAGATTTCAGGAATAATGAAGGTGTATAATCAAANAAAAAATCTTAAAAAAGACAAGAACAGCTACATCAATTAAGGCTATTTTATTCCAAAAAAGAAAAGATGAAAGCCTGAACTTATATGGTTGAAGTGCTAACAAAGACAGGAGAACAGATTTCAGGAATAATGAAGGTGTATAATCAAAAGGGGAGAAGGCAATGGCACCCCACTCCAGTACTCTTGCCTGGAAAATCCCATGGGTGGAGGAGCCTGGTAGGCTGCAGTCCATGGGGTCACTAAGAGTCGGACACGACTGAGCGACTTCACTTTCACTTTTCACTCTCATGCACTGGAGAAGGAAATGGCAACCCACTCCAGTGTTCTTGCCTGGAGAATCCCAGGACGGGGGAGCCTGGTGGGCTGCTGTCTCTGGGGTTGCACAGAGTCGGACACGACTGAAGTGACTTAACATAATCAAAAGGACATTGTTACTGAGTAGGACAGTTAAAGAGGACAAGAGTGACTCCCAGGTTCCTGGCTTTGGGCATAGTGTTGGATGCTGGAACCACTGGCTGACAGAGAGTCAGGGGCCTCATGTGTCAAAGGACTTTCTGTTGGAAGGGGGCATTTTGATTGTTGGGATGAATTCTGAATGTGAGGATTTTACAGTGTCTACAGGATACCTAAGTGGAGGGCTGTCATGATCAGTTAGGTATGTCGATCTGGAGCTAAGGAAAAGGCCTAAGCTGGAGTTGTCAGCCCATCAGTGGAGCTGATGTTACAGTAGTGAATGGGTAGGGTGAGTGCTGGGCAATACCACCATGCCAAGCACTGATTCCCAGTCTGAGGATTTTGAGCATCAGATCACCCTGGGAGGATTTAAAAACACAGATTCTCTGGAATTTGTTTTCAGTCCGCAAACTGACTGAATCAGAATCTTCAGAGATGAGACTGAGGGATTTCTAGATTTTTGAAAGCACTCAGTTTATTTTGCTCTGGTTAGCCTGCAGCTTCCGAAGAAGCAACCTGGAGCCAGTCATTTAAATGATGGTTAAGAGTCTAAGATGGAGAAGGCAATGGCAACCCACTCCAGTACTGTTGCCTGGCAAATCCTGTGGATGGAGGAGCCTGGTGGGCTGCAATCCATAGGGTCGCTAAGAGTTAGACACAACTGAGCGACTTCACTTTCACTTTTCACTTTCATGCACTGCAGAAGGAAATGGCAACCCACTCCAGTGTTCTTGCCTGGAGAATCCCAGGGACGAGGGAGCCTGGTGGGCTGCCGTCTATGGGGTCGCACAGAGTCAGACACGACTGAGCGACAGCAGCAGCAGCAAGAGTCCAAGAAGTATTACTTGAAAGAAGAAGCAAGAAGAGGTAACCACTATAAATAATATCTAACATTTTTTGTGCCCTCACTATTTAAGGCAGGCACCATTCTAAATATTTTAGTGAAATATTGTGTGAAATTCTCAAAACAACCCTATAGGTCATAGATACTATTATTATTCTTGCTTCATAAATGAGGGATTTGAGGCACGGAGAAGTTGAGTTATTCAGTGTCACATAGCTAGTAAGTCATAGAGGGAGGATTTGAATCTAGCCAGTGCTCTTAATTTTAAAGTCCTTATGAATGACCTGGAGACTTATTAAAAAGCAGATTCTGCTTGGAAGAGTCTGAGATGGTAACTGAGATTCTAATTGTGCAACAAATTACTCTCAGGTGAAGCCAGTTCTGCTGATCCTAAGATCATCTTTGAATAGTAAGGGCGGAGTATGTCAAGGCTGTGTATTGTCACCCTGCTTATTTAACTTCTATGCAGAGTACATCATGAGAAACGCTGGACTGGAAGAAACACAAGCTGGAATCAAGATTGCTGGGAGAAATATCAATAACCTCAGATATACAGATGACACCACTCTTACGGCAGAAAGTGAAGAGGAACTAAAAAGCTTCTAGTGAAAGTGAAAGAGGAGAGTGAAAAAGTTGGCTTAAAGCTCAGCATTCAGAAAATGAAGATCATGGTATCTGGTCTCATCACTTCATGGGAAATAGATGGGGAAACAGTGGAAACAGTGTCAGACTTTATTATTGGGGGCTCCAAAATCACTGCAAATGGTGATTGCAGCCATGAAATTAAAAGACGCTTACTCCTTGGAAGAAAAGTTATGACCAACCTAGATAGTATATTCAAAAGCAGAGACATTCCTTTGCTGACTAAGGTCCGTCTAGTCAAGGCTATGGTTTTTCCTGTGGTCATGTATGGATGTGACAGTTGGACTGTGAAGAAGGCAGAGCACTGAAGAATTGATGCTTTTGAAGTGTAGTGTTGGAGAAGACTCTTGAGAGTCCCTTGGACTGCAAGGAGATCCAACCAGTCCATTCTGAAGGAGATCAACCCTGGGATTTCTTTGGAAGGAATGATGCTAAAGCTGAAACTCCAATACTTTGGCCACCTGATGCGAAGAGTTGACTCATTGGAAAAGACTCTGATGCTGGGAGGGATTGGGGGCAGGAGGAGAAGGGGACGACCGAGGATGAGATGGCTGGATGGCATCACGGACTCGATGGACGTGAGTCTGAGTGAACTCCGGGAGTTGGTGATGGACAGGGAGGCCTGGCATGCTGCTATTCATGGGGTCTCAAAGAGTTGGACACGACTGAGCGACTGAACTGAACTGAACCACACCGCTGGTTCTCATGTTGGTTACCTATTAGAATGACCTAGTCAGATTTGTAAAAGAAATGAGTCTAGGTCCTGCCCCAATCTAATTCAAGTGGAATTTTCGGGGTGTGGGATTTGGCATGCGGGTTCTTTACCACTGGAGCCACCTGGGAAACCCGTATTAGCCATATAAAAATTCAAATTGTCCATCATCTGTATAGTGTATATATTAGCTATCCATTGTTATGTAACAAATTATTGTTAAGTTTAGCAGCTTAAAACGATAGACATCTTTTGTCTCACAATTTTTGTGGTTCAGGAGTTTGGGGGGTGGGTTTGCTCTGTGGTTCTGGCTCAGGGTCTCTCATAAGGCTTTGGTCAAGGTGTAGTCTGGGGTTACAGTCATCTGAAGGCTTGGCCTGTGGCTGGAACTCAACATTTCCAGGGCAGCTTACTCTCCTGGTTCCTGGCAAGAGCCTTGGTTTTTCTCCACAGTGCTGCTTGAGTGTCCTCGTGACCAGGCAGCTGTTTCTGTAGAGCGATTATCTAAGAAAGAGGAGGAAGCGGCAGTGCCTTTTATGATCTAGTATCTGAAGCCATCACTGCTACTTCCTCTGTATGTAGTTGTTAGAAGCAAGTAAGTCCAGTAAAGCACTAAGTCTAGCCTATACCCAAGAGACGGGAAAACTGAACTCTAGCTTTTTAAGGGAGAAGTATCAAAAGCTTTGGGCTTTCCTGATAGCTCAGCCGATTAAGAATCCACCTGCATGCAGAAGACCCCAGTTCAATTCTTGGGATGAGAAAATCCCCTGAAGAAGGGATAGGCTACCCACTCCAGTCTTCTTGGGCTTCCCTGGTGACTCAGATAAAGAATCCATCTGCAATACGGGAGACCTGGGTTCAGTCCTTGGGTTGGGAAGATCCCCTGGAGGAGGGCGTGGCAACCCACTCCAGTATTCTTACCTGGAGAATCCCCATGGACAGAGGAGCCTGGTGGGCTACAGTCCATGGGGTTGCAAAGAGTCAGACACAACTGAGTGGCTAAGCACAGCACATCAAAGGCTTTAAGGACATATCAATGCATTATTTTAGTTTATTTTTTGGTTGAACCACATGGCTTGCGGGATCTTAGTTCCCCAGCCAGAGTTTGAACCCATGCTGCCTGCAGTTGAAGCATGGAATATGGACATGTTTTAAATCCACCACTGTCCCTATCATGTAAAATTATAGCTTGGAGTGGATGATTATGTGTTTTCCTGGAAAAAGCTGTCTACCTTCCACATCTCCAGCATCTTGCTTGCATTTCATTTCTCAAGCTACTACTGTCTTTTACCCACAGTTCTCCTCTTAAGCTCTTCCCCAAGGGTCAGTAATGGCCTTCTAGTTGCTGAATTATTTGGATTCCTTTCACATCTTAAAATCTCTGCAGCATTTGGTGTTGTAAATCATTCTCTACCTGAAGTAATCTTTCTTTTGGCTTCTGATACAGTACTGTTTCCTGGTTTTCTGCTTTGGTGTATTCAAGCAGTGGTGTCTCAAGCCTGGGTGCACATATGAGTTTGTATTTCACATTTACAGAGTTTGTTTTATTGTTATTTTCATATTGAGGACTATGTTTCTAAAATTCATCCATGCTGCTAGGGATTGTGTATATGTAACCTGTTATTTCTTCTTTTTTTAATTTGTTTTTTTTTTTTATTGAAGGATAATTGCTTTAAAGAATTTTGTTGTTTTCTGTCAAACTGAAACATGAATCAGCCATAGGTATGCATATATCCCCTCCCTTTCAACCTCCTTCCCATCTCCCTCCCCATCCCACCCCTCTAGGTTGATACAGAGCACCTGTTTGAGTTTCCTGAGCCACACAGCAAATTCCCATTGGCCATCTATTTTACATATGGTAGTGTAAGTTTCCATGTTACTCTTTCCACACATCTCACCCCCTCCTCCCCTCTCCCCATGTCCATAAGTCTGTTCTCTATGTCTGTTTCTCCACTGCTGTCCTGTAAATAAGTTCTTCAGTACCATTCTTCTAGATTCTGTATATATGTGTTAGAATACGATGTTTATCTTTCTTTTTCTGACTTCACTCTGTATAATAGGTTCTAGGTTCATCCACCTCATCAGAACTGACTCAAATGCGTTCCTTTTTATGGCTGGTAGCCTGTTATCTCTAATGACTGCATGGTAAGTAGTCCTTGGTGTGTATTTACCACATTTTCCCTTTGCACCTGCTACCCAGCTATGGCCACACAGTCTGCTTCAAACTTGTGACCACCACAAATCATAATACACAAACCTCCTTAAACACATGCCTGGATGGACCTTTATGAGAATTCTTTAGAACCTTAGTACCTAGGAGGAGAATGGCCAGGCATATTCTTTATTGGGCTAAGAACCGTTAGCTTGCTCTCCAGAATACATCCCTGACCTGTGCTTCCCCCAGCAGTGCATGAGACTTCCTGTATACACATCCCCACATCCCAATCAAACCTTGGCATTGCCCAGCCTTCTAATTTTTACTATCTTTCAGGCACAAGATAATGATCTCGTTGTTTTTATTGCATTTTACTGACACTTTGGGGGCAGGAGGAGAAGGGGACGACAGAGGATGAGATGGCTGGATGGTGTCACCGACTTGATGGACATGGGTTTGGGTAGACTCCGGGAGCTGGTGATGGACAGGGAAGCCTGACGTGCTGCAATTCATGGGGTCGCAAAGAGTTGGACACAACTGAGCAACTGAACTGAACTGAACTGATACTTTAGAGTCCTCCAGGGAACGTCTCCACATGGTCTCTCCCTCTGTGTTCTGTCTCTGTGCCAAAATTTCTCAGTTCTGTAAGGACACCAGTCCTGCTGGGTTAGGGTCATGTTAATTTGATTACCTCTGTGTGGGTTAGTCTCTCAGTCAGGTCCAACTGTTTGCGAGCCCATGGAACATCACCCTTCAGGATCCTCTGTCCATGGAATTCTCCAGGCAAGATTACTAGAGTGGGTAGCTGTTTCCTTTTTCAGGGGATCCCCCTGACCCAAGGATGGAACCCAGGTCCCCCACATTGCAGGCAGATTCTCTACTGTCTGAGCCACCAGGGAAGCCCAGTCACCTCTGTAAAGACCTATGTGCAAATCAGGTCACATTCTGAGGCCCTGGGGGTCAGGGCTTCCACCACATATTTTGGAGGGTACACAAGTACACAGATCAGTCCATAACATGTGGTGTGTTTATTTCCATGTGAAATATTGCCAAATTAATAAGAAGGCTGTAATGTATTATGTAACAAATATGAAATCAGTTGAGTGCTAAAGATGCTTAAAATTTAAAAATAAATCAGACAATATAAGTACAAAATCTATCCATTTAGACTATTTGGTAAGAATAGCTGAACAGTAGATTAGTTATGGAACAAATTGTGATCCAAATAAGCTACCACCCATCATAAGACAAATCTATACATACCATGTGTGTGTGTGTTCTTGGTCACTCGGCTGTGTCTAACACTCTGCAACCCCATGGGCTGTAGCCAACCAGGCTTCTCTGTCCACGTAATTCTCCAGGCAAGAATACTGGAGTGGGTAGCCATTTCCTCTCCAGGGGATCTTCCCTACCCAGGGATCGAACCCATGTCTCTTGCATCTCCTGTATTGGCAGGCAGGTTCTTTGCCACAGGCACCACCTGGGAAGCCACTAGCAAGAGTTTATTGTTGTATCCACCCAGCCTCCTTCCTTCCTTCTTTTGGTAGCAGTGCCCTGATTTTCCTTTGTGAAACCAAGTGTTACCCATCTTCAGTTAGTATGTGAGGCTGACGTTGATTCTGCCTCTCAGCTCTAGTGTGAACCCAGGACACAAGGTGCACTGATGACTATCCATCCTGGGATTTGGGCTCTAAGTGTTGGGAAAGACACACACTCCATTCATGGGGCTTGATAAGCTGCTGGTATCTGCCTGGGAAGGAAGCCATTGCAGTGGAAGGCAGAGATTGGAGTGGGAGAGAAAGAGGGTTTCTTGATGCTGTCTTTAAAGGACTTGGACCCAGCTGCACACGAGATACAGATCTACCTCTGGACTTCCCAATTATGTATGCAAAAAAGCAATCCCTTTTAATCTAGTTTGGTTTGAATTGGTGTGTAATTCCTGTCATAGAAAGAGTCCTGATAAACACATGAGCTGACATGGAAAAATTTCCATGAAATTCTGCAAAGCAAAAAAAAGCAAAGTGCAAATCATATATAGAATGATTCCATTTCTTTTTTTTGGTCTGAAAAATTAAATGAAATTAAAACAGGAAAAACAGTCCTGCAAAAATATATACAAAACTGTTAGAAGTGATGAACTCAAAAAAAAAAAAAAAAAAAAGAGAGAAAGAGGTAGGGGTAGAATTTCCTTTTGGAGAAGGGTGCAACAGAAGATTTTTACTTTCTTTATATTTCCTTATTTTAAAAAAGTTTTAGGACTTCCCTGGTGGCTCGGTGGTAAAGAATCCACCTGCTAATACAGGAGACATCGTTCGATCCCTGATCTGGGAAGATCCCACATGCCAACGGAACACCTAAGCCCGTGCACCACAACTACTGAGTCTGTGCTCTGGAGCCCAGGGGACCGCAGCTGCTGAAGCCCATGTGCCCCAGAGCCTGTGCTCCCCCACCGCAATGAGAAGCCACCTCAATGAGAAGCGCGAGCGCTGCAACAGAGAGTAGCCCCCACTCACGGCAACTAGAGAAAAGCCCGTGCGGCACAGAAAACCCGCAAATAAATAAATAGATTTTTTTTTTAAGTTTTAGATATTGAGCATATATTGGAATATTATTAAACAAAAGAATAGTGAAAAACTGGAAATCCGTTTAAGTATCCCAAATAGAGGGCTAATTAAATGAATCATGACTCATCCAAACTACAAAGATTATTAAAAACCATGCTGCTAATTACTATATAATGACATAGTAAAATGGCCACTATTTCACAAGTGAGGAAAGTGGCAGGCACAGTAGCATTGCAGTGTTGTACATGAAATAATGGAGTGCTCCACGGTAGGGATTTCAGCATCCCTAGGCAGCCCCCGGTATGTAGCTTTCAGCAAGTTAATCTCTCTGAACTGATTCTTCCTCTGTGAAAAGTAGCAGAGGCTCATAGTATCTGCCTCACAAGGTGGCTGTGAAGAATGAATTAGATAATTCATGTAAAGCCTCTGGCATGTACAAAAGGGCTTCCCAGGTGGCCATAGTGGTAAAGAATCCATCTGCCAATGCAGGAGACATAAAAGCTGTGGATTCAATCCCTGGGTGGGGAAGATCCCCTGGAGAAGGAAATAGCAACCCACTCCAGTATTCTTGCCTGGGAAATCCCGTGGACAGAGAACCCCGGCAGGCTACAGTCCATGGTGTCACGGAAGAGTCAGACATGACTGAAGTGACTTAGCATAGCATAGGTATGTACAAACACTCCATAAGGTTATACATATGCAGTACGAAAAGATAAGAAAGAAACCCCACAATTTTTAATAGTTGTATTGTTGGGTGGTGAGGTTACTGATAAATTTCATTTTCTTTTATATATTTTCTGTATTTAAAAGTTATAATTATAAAAAATGACATCAGTATCTCTGATTTCCTGTAAAATCCAATAATTATAGAAGATATTATTGGCAACAATATTCAATATCTCTGAAAGATTTAACACAGTTTCCCATTTAGAAGATAAGTTTATCATTACACTACCAGGTTTGTCTCCAGATTAAAAATGCATGGGAAAGGGGAAATCCTGGGAAAGTTCTATGAAAAGGGAACATTTGAAGGAAGTGATTTGGCCTTGGAATGTGGAATGAAGCAGGCCAAAGACTAATAGAGTTTTGCCAAGAAAATGCACTGGTCATAGCAAACACCCTCTTCCAACAACACAAGAGAAGACTCTACACATGGACATCACCAGATGGTCAACACCGAAATCAGATTGATTATATTCTTTGCAGCCAAAGATGGAGAAGCTCTATACAGTCAACAAAGACAAGACCGGGAGCTGACTGTGGCTCAGATCATGAACTCCTGATTGCCAAATTCAGACTTAAATTGAAGAAAGTGGGCAACACCACTAGACCATTCAGGTATGACCTAAATCAAATCCCTTATGATTATACAGTGGAAGTGAGA
>SJXQ01011032.1:0-39280 GCA_006408695.1 Aepyceros melampus | reverse complement strand
GAAGAATTGATGCTTTTGAACTGTGGTGTTGGAGAAGACTCTTGAGAGTCCCTTGGACTGCAAGGAGATCCAACCAGTCCATTCTGAAGGAGATCAACCCTGGGATTTCTTTGGAAGGAATGATGCTCAAACTGAAGCTCCAGTACTTTGGCCACCTTATGCGAAGAGTTGACTCATTGGAAAAGACCCTGATGCTGGGAGGGATTGGGGGCAGGAGGAGAAAGGGACGACCGAGGATGAGATGGCTGGATGGCATCACAGACTCAATGGACGTGAGTCTGAGTGAACTCCGGGAGTTGGTGATGGACAGGGAGGCCTGGCGTACTGCGATTCATGGGGTCGCAAAGAGTCGGACACGACTGCGCGACTGAACTAGAACTAGAAGGAAGTAATAAAAATACCTTGTATTTGTGTAGCACTTTTTACTTCACAAAGCATTTTTACAAGTGCTACTGAATCCTCAGAAAAGCTCATATAGATATGGTTATTTCCCCTTTACAAACAAGAAGCTGAGACTTGAAGAGATTAAATGACAAAAATAACAAAAGTTGCAGATGACCAAGCTGGGACTTGAATTCAGGTCTTTTACGTTTTTTGAAAAAGAAAAGGATGAAGGCATAAAAAGACATAGCATTGGTGCTATTTCAGAATCTGGAAAACTTTTTCCTAGAAGTTACCCGTGATAAAAATATTAGATAATTTTTCCTGTGACTCATTCTGAAAAATCTTTTTGCCTCTTAGGGAAATTCCACATGATTTCATCTTTTAAGAGTACTTTGTTTTTGGTGTTGTTTGATTTACATCGGACCAAAATTTTCAGTGTGGATGATTGCTTATGTAGTTTTTACAAAAATGATCAAGTTTCAGGAGAAATCTGAATAAGGCAAATAGCTCTATAGATTTTCAATGTGTATGTGTTGTTGGGGGTGGAGTGAATGGGAGGATTGAGGTAAAATGAGGAGCTCTTATTGAGCAAAACTGAGTAAAATGTTTACAATCTAAATACTAATGAACATTAAGCTCAGAAACTGAAAGATAATCAACCTATGTGGAGAGGAAAATGACATGAGGGTTTGTAAAAATAGGTAGGAGCCTTAAATAAATCTAGGCAGAAATAGTGTGTTTGTCATCAGGGCAGGGCCAAAAGCCTGCCACTCACAGGGAGACAAGCAAAGGCCATTAAAGGAAGTTTTAGGATGGGAGTGACATTGTCATAATGGCAACAGAGGAAGTTGATTTTGGCAGCAGCTTTGGGAAAGGACTTGAGGAGGAAAAAAATTATGGAGAAGAAGCTTTTTTCAAGGGGAGTGATCACATAGGTGAAATTGTAAAAAGGGAAATGCTTGAGCATGCAAGAGTTACCTGTTTTAAACTTTTATGGAACCTTTCTAGTTCAAGTCCTTTTAATCAAATCTTGTTTTTCATCTGACTCCCCACTATACTTTTAAATGTAGCTTTCATGAAGACCTATTCTAAATCATTATAACAACAGTGTATTTTAAATGTGACTGTCTGCTCTGACCATCTGCACCTTTTGTTGTGTCCCAACAAGATTCAGACATGTTGAATCAGTTGTCAAGCCCAACCATCTGGGCATTCCAGACTCCAGTAGTAAGCAGTAACACCTTGGACTTGAAATTTTAAAACAAAACACCCATTGTTTCAAACATCATTCTATGTCATGAATTTATGTTAAGAGGTGTTGGGTAGGGGTGAAAGGTTATTAGTCAGGCTCTGTTAATTGCTTTTAGCTTGTTGAGATGTGTTTCAGTTCTTTGAACTCAAGTCTTCTTACCATTCATCCATAATAGTTCATTGCTGAATAAACGCCTGTAGATTTTCTCTGTCTTTTTTTTTTTAATGTTTCTAATTTATGTAGCACTAAGCTTTTTGTAGTTTTAAACTATATCCAGACAAAAGGTGACTGTTAATACGTGTTTGAAGTATGCTGGGAAGTAAGATCACAACTGTTGAAAAGAATATAATTTAAACAGTTATTATTTTCATGTATGCTTATTTTTTATCATGAAATGTAAGGAGTTTCATGAACATCAGTTATGAGCCTATTTTTTCTTCATGACTTGATTTAAGTCTTTGGGACAGAGTCATTCCATCTTCACATCAATTTTCACTGGTGTAATTTGGAAAGGCCAATGCCATTCCTAGATGGATGCTTTTTCATCTCAATACTGGAGGATTTGTAAGATAAGCAGGCTACGGTAGAACTAATTACACCATTGATTAATGTGCCTGGAAGTCAAAGCATATGCCTTTGGACACTGAAAGAAGGAATTTTCTAAGGGAATGAGTTCCTGGCAGCTTAATGGAATATATCTTTTGAAAGGCTCAGAGGATTCCAGCAAGACCATGAGTATTCATTTGACCTTGGTAAAATCAGTCCTCTCCCCACTGTCACAGTACAATTCAGCAGGATTGAAAGCAAGGCCACACATCTTGCAAGGCTGCCACTTCATGATGATCAGGATACCACCAATCTCCCTCCTACAGAGTGCCAAGAAATCAGACCGAAAGCACAGGCTACAGTGAAGATCGGTACGTTCTCTTAAGTGACCATCAGAATTAATCTCATTATGTCAAATTGCCTGCTATATTTCAGCAGCACAAACAGAAGTGTAAGCTCTGGGTCATTCATTATCATTCATAGAGTTTAGTACATCCACTGATCTGAATCAGTTGCTCACTGTTCCCCAATTAGCCATACCCTTCCACTGTATGTCTTGGAACCTATAGTACCTCTTTCCTTAACTGAAGTTTGGCTTTGAAGACATATTTACTCAGTTGTCTCAAATGGTAGTTGTATTTCCTCCTATACCCCACTTGCAGATGACCCCAAGGTGATGCCCTTGATTCTCGATGCTACTTTTAGGTATCGTTATTGTTTTTCCTCCCTAATCAGCAATGACAACAACAAACTCAGCAACTCAGCTTTGTACTTCTTTGAAGTACATGTCCTCAGACCACCATTTCTCTTTATTGAATTGTCTACCATCTTCTTGCTAACTTTTCCTTTTTCAGTGAAGATTTCAGATTCTGGTTTTCTGTCTTTCACTCCAGCACTACTCTATAATCTTGTGTCGGGTGATGTCAGCATTTATAAAAATTATCCATGTAAACACCCTAGCCTCTGAGTTTCTCAGTCTTCTCACTTCCAATATTGTGTTCCTCCACTGCATTTCAGCAAAATGCTATCATGGTCATATGCCTTGAAGAACTTCCTACCATATTACTATATCACCTCTAGAAATCTGGATTTCCAGTATTCTGTTTACTCTTCTGATCAGTCATCTCTCGACTTCCTATCTCTACCATCACTGCCATGCCCAATCACCCTTTTTGGAGCAGCCAGCTAGTAGCCTACCACTTCTTCACTGGCTATTTTTTCTGTTTTTGTGGCTTACTGGAACCAATCACTCCACTGCATATACCACAACTACTACACCCTTCTCATTTTCCATCTTACTCACTAGAAAAACCCAACCCCATATTAAACAGCATTCTTTATCTACTTCACATCATCAGTGAGCCATTGAACATGGCTTGAGAAGAGTATACAACCATGTTGACTGCTCTTACATCAAGAAAAATTTTAGTGCTCGCTTCGGCAGCACATATACTAAAATTGGAATGATACAGAGAAGATTACATGGCCCCTGCGCAAGGATGACACGCAAATTCGTGAAGCGTTCCATATTTTTAAAATATAAAAAAAAAAAGAAAAGAAAAAATTTAACCATAAATTTCAAGTTAGCCTTACTCTGTTCAATAGTCTTGCTACATTTTCCTGGTCAATTCATCTCTCCTAGCTAAGTATTTCACAGCTTTCCCTCTTCCTTCAAATCTTAAACATCCCCCCAGTTCACTTCTCAGTCTTAAATAATGACCATTCTTCTGATTTGACTGAGAAAGTAGAAGAAATTGGAAGAAAACCATCTCATTTTTCTCTTCACCAAATCTATCAGCCTGCCAGCATCTGTACCTAAATATTTCACCTTCCCTTCTGTTATCCTGAATAACAATCAGTGCTCCTGTCTGAACTCAACATTTCCATGTATACACCTTATCCTGTGCTTTTGACCCATCAACAATTTCAATCCAACATTTCTTCCATTTCTTGCATCCACAATTTTTCCTTTTACCTTGATCATTCCCATTAATATACAAGCAGGATATAAATTCTCCCTAGTGTCCTTGTTCTTCTAAACTAATATCACACTTTCCTACTCCTTTTTACTGTAACACGTGCATGTGTGCTAAGTTCCTTCAGTCTTGTCTGACTCTTTGCAACCCTATGGACTGTAACCTGCCAGACTCCTCTGTCCATGGAATTTTCCAGGCAAGAATACTGGAATGGGTTGCCATTCCCTTCTCCAGGGGATCTTCCCAACCCAGAGATCAAACCTGTGTCTCTATGTCTCCTGCATTAGCAGGGAGCTTCTTTACCACTGGCACCACCTGGGAAGGCCCTTTACTGCAATAGTCTGTTACAAAAAGTCTATTATTAATGTCTCCACTTTGTCACCTCATAGTTTCAACTGAACTCTATTTCTAGAATTTATGCTTGTCATGATCAAATAACCACCTCTGTCTTGCCAAATCCAGAACTCACGTCTCAGTTCTCACCTGCTTGGCCTCTTACTAGCATTTAAACTGGAGATTGTTCCCCATTAAACATTTCTTCACTTGGCTTCCAGATCCCATCTCTCTCCTGCTTCATTGACCCCTGTTTGCAAGACTATTAAACATTGGAGCACATCAGGGCTGAGTTGTTTGTTTTTGTTTACTCATGCTTATTTATGCTCATTTTCTAGATGCTTTAGTCCCACGACCTTACATACCATCTATATACTGAAGTCTTCCAATTTATCTCTTTCTGTGAGCTTCAGACTCAGAGCCCAACTCCTACTTGATAACTCCCTTTGCGTGACTTGGATGACTACTTGTTATCTCTGACTTCAACTCCTAACTTCCTTCCCCAAAACTGCTCCTTTGCCCTGTGTTCCCCTTCTGAATGAGTATTTGGCACCACTGATCAGACAGTCATTGTAGACTCCTTTCTAAATTCTCTCATATTTAATCCATCAGCAAGTACTGTCAGCTCTAGCATCATAATATATTCAGAATTCAGTGAAATTTTACCACCTTCATTGTTACCACTCAAGTCCAGGCTAACAAGACTCTTCTTCCTCTTTCTTCATCTCCCCTGTGGGCCCACACATCTCTTTTCTGCATTCTTCTCTTTTCCCTTCATTCTTATTCTCCTTTCAAAGTCTTAGTTTAGTTCAGTTGCTCAGTTGTGTCCAACTCTTTGCAACCCCATGGACTGGGCCAGCAAGCCAGGCTTCCCTGTCCATCACCAACTCCCAGAGCTTGCTCAAACTCATGTCCATCGAGTCAGTGATGCCATCCAACCACTTCATCCTCTCTTGTCCCCTTCTCCTCCTGCCTTTAGGAGGCATTTTCCCAGCATCAGGGTCTTTTCTGATGGGTCAGTTCTTTGGATCAGGTGGCCAAAGTTTTGGAGCTTCAGCTTTAGCATCAGTCTTTCCAATGAATATTCAGAACTGATTTCCTTTAGGATTGACTGGTTTGATCTCTTGCAGTCCAAGGGGTTCTCAAGAGTCTTCAAACACCACAGTTCAAAGCATCAATTCAAAATCTCTCCTCTAGTCTTTTGCAATATTCCTCTACAAGTCTCTCTGGTTCAATTCTTGTCCTCACAAAACACATACTTTATATGTAATCCAGAAGTATCTTCTTGAATTGGTAAATCCAGTCTTGTCATTCATCAGAGTAAAGCCCTACAGTGGTTTCCCATTGCATTTGGAATACAAACCCAGTCTTTACCCATGTTTACAAGGCCCTCACGACCTGGCTGACCTCTCTTTCCTTCACTCTGATTTAGCAAGTTGGACTCCCTCCTCTTCTTTGAATGTGCCAAACTTGTTTCTATCGTGGGGGGAAAATACAGCTATAGAGAATCTTGCTTTTAGGGTAGACAACAACTTTAACAGAGTTCTGGTTAATTAAACATGTTGGAATTCAGATGGATCTATCAGTTGAATCAAATTGCATCTTGTATATATTTGTGGATTGATTGTTGATGAGTAGTGAACCCCATAGGCGTGTCAGAAAGCTTATAATTGTTCAGTACTTTGGCAATTGCAGATGCTAGTTGTTCTTTAGCCAAGACTGCTTGATTTGGGTTATTTATATCACAATGTATTTCTTTTTTCCACTGGGATGTGAGATGGAAGACATTACTTTCATGATTAATATCTTAATAAGCACTCAAGAAATCTGTCTTTGGGTTATATTTGAATCAACTCAGGATTCTTCTTTCCTTCTTTCTCTTTCTTTATCTCTCTTGTGGGAAAAGACCCACACATCTCTTTTCTGCTTTCTTCTCTTTTTCTTTCATTCTTATTCTCCTTTCAAAATCTGTTTTACTTTTCTCAAATACTAAGCTAGTCTGTACTCCAAGCAACTTAATGGCAAAGTCAGTGCTTATGTTCTTCACTGGCATATTGCTTGGCATATAACTGGCATTAATAATAATTATAGAATGCACGGATGAATGGAAAATAGAAATTACTCAGTTTGCAAACAGGAACCAAGCATTTTGTTGATGTTAGGGCCTAATAGGGGAAAAGACCTGATCTTTGTAGAATTCAAAATGTTTCATTGTGGTTAGAAAAGGGTTGTCATGACGAAAGGCCAGTAGTGGTCTGGCCTTAAGAATTTTCTTAACAGTAAATGCTGGAAAGGATGTGGAGAAAAGGGAACCATCCTGCACTATTGGTCAGAATGTAAATTGATACAGCCGCTATGGAGATTCTGATGTATAGAACGGCCTTTCGGACTCTGTGGGAGAGGGAGAGGGTGGATGAGTTGGCAGAGTGGCAATGTAACATGTGTGATATCATAAGTGAAACGAATCGCCAGTCTAGGTTTGATGCAGGATGCAGGATGCTTGGGACTGATGCACGGGGATAATCCAGAGAGAAGGTGTGGGGTGGGAGGGGGGAGGTGGGGGTCGAGATTGGGAGTTCATGTACACTCGTGGCTGATTCATGTCAATGGATAGCAAAACGAATACAGTATTGTAAAGCAAAACAAACTAAAAAATAAAAATCAAAAAAAAAAAAAAAAACTAGGAATAAACAGTCCATGGGGTGACAAAGGGTCAGACATGACTGAGTGACTGAACATATACACACACACACACAAAACCACACCCCAGTGTTCACTGCAGCACTATTTACAGTAACTGGGACCTGGAAACAACCTAAATGTCCATTGACAGATGAATGGATAAGAAGATGTGGTATATATACACAATGGAATATTTCTCAGCCATAAAAAGGAATGCATTTGAGTCAGTTGTAGTGAGGTGGATGAACAGAGTGAGGTGAGCCTGTAACAGAGTGAAGTAAGTCAGAAAGAGAAAAACGATTATTGTATATTGTATGTGTGCTTAGTTGCTCAGTCGTGTCCAATTCCTTGCAACCCTATAGACTATAGTCTGCCAGGGTCTGCTATCCATGGGATTTTCTAGGCAAGAATATTGAAGTTGTTTCCTGCTCCAATAGTATAATAACACATGTGTTGGTTTAGTAGCTCAGTCGTGTCTGACTCTTTGCGACCCTATGGACTGTAGCCGTGCAGGTTCCTCTGTCCATGGGATTTCCCAGGCAAGAAGGCTGGAGTGATTTGCCATTTCCTTCTCTAGGGAAACCCTGGGATCAAACCCACATCTCCTGTTTCACAGGTAATACTGATGATCCACCAAGGAAACCTGTAATACATATGTATGGAATCTAGAAAAAGGGTACCAATAAACCTATCTGCAGGGCAGCAATGGAGATGCACACGTAAAGAACAGACTGTGGACACAGCAGGGGAAGGAGAGGGTGAAATGAATTGAGAAAGTAGCATTGACGTATATACACAGTGCTCGGTTGCTAAGGCAGGTCTCACTCTTTGCAACCCCATGGACTGCAGCCCTCCAGGGTCCTCTGTGCATGGGATTTCCCAGGCAAGAATACTGGAGTGGATTGCCATTTCCTTCTCCAACATATAAACTACCATGTGTAAAATAAATAACTATTGGGAAGCTGCTTTATAACACAGGGAGTCCAGCCTAAAACTCTGTGACAACCCAGAGGGATGGCATGGGGTGGTGTGGGAGGGAGTCTCAAGGAGGGGGTATATATATATAGTTATATATGGAAACCCACTCCAGTACTCTTGCCTGGAAGATCCCATTGATGAAGGAGCCTGGTAGGCTACAGTCCATGGGGTTGCAAAGAGTTGGACACGACTGAGTGACTTTACTTTCTTTCTTTATAGTTACATAGTTATGAATGATTCACATTGTTGTATGGCAGAAACCAACCAACACAATTACTGTAAAGCAATTATCCTCCAGTTAGAGCCTGGTGGGCTATAGTCCACGGGTGGCAAAGAGTCAGACACAACTGAGTGAGTAAGCAACAACAACAGTAAGAATTTTCCTAGGAACATGGATTACCTGAATGGTGGGATTTACAACCATGACAGCCATCATAGTTGAGGGCTCAGCCTTAGTCTCACAGGCTCTCAAAACCAATATTGTCAACGTACAAAGAATCCATTCATTTCTTAGGACTGGCCTAACATTACCTAAACTCAAAATAATGACGTAAAAGCCAGAAAGTCTGGACATGAATTTGAACAAACTTCAGGAGAGAGTGAAGGACAGGGAAGCCTGGCAGCTGCAGTCCATGCAAAGAGTTGGACACAACTTAGCAACTGAACAACAACAACAAATGTCAGTTTATTAGTTTATAATGAGAACTATAATCATCATGAGAATTAGAATATATGAAGTCTGTATAATCATACATGTCTGCAGGTAGAACCTCATAAGAAGCTATATCAAATAAGAAGGTTACTTGGTGAACAGGGATTGGGGACACATTACAACATAGTGATTAGGACTCAGACTTGACTTCAGATCCTGGGTCTACCATTGACTAGCTCTGTGACCTTGGGCAAGTTACTAAAGCTGTGAACACCTTTGTTTCTTCATCTGTAAGATGGAAATAATAATGGTTTCTACCTGCAGAAGATGTATTTTGGGATGTTTTCACATTGGTTGACTTCCCCTAAGAATAGCCATCTTCCCTCCCTCCATCTCTTCATATATATGGGCCTCTCATATCCATGTTTTATGGTATGATCTTGTACCACTGTGCAGAGAGAAATGAATGAGAGGACTCTTTATTGAGATGTGGCTAATCAGATTCTTTCTCTCTGCAGTTGCTAAGTCGCTTCAGTCGTGTCCAACTCTGAGCAAGCCCATAGACAGCAGCCCATCAGGCTCCCCCGTCCCTGGGATTCTCCAGGCAGGGACACTGGAGTGGGTTGCCATTTCCTTCTGCAGTGCATGAAAGTGAAAAAGTGAAAGTGAAGTCGCTCAGTCGTGTCCAACTCTTAGAAACCTCATGGACTGCAGCCTACCAGGCTCCTCCATCCATGGGATTTTCCAGGCAAGAGTACTGGAGTGGGGTGCCAAAACTTGCAATTTAGACCCAGAGATTGTATCCAGTCTCTCTCTCTCTCTCTTTTTTTTTAATTTGGCTGCACTGAGTTGGGACATGCAGGAACTTCACTGCAGCATGCTGGATCTTTAGTTGCAGCTCGTGGGATCCTATTCCCTGACCAGGGATTGAACCTGACCCCCTGCACTGGGAGTGCAGAGTCTTAGCCACTGGATCTCCAGGGAAGTCCCTGTCTATTTTCTTGAATAAAATAATGTGACCTTGGAGTCAGGGGCTGCCTATCCATGTGCTGCCAGAGCTAGTTGAGGCTGGCCTGCAGAGAAAGGCAGAAGGGAATGAAGTAGACTTTGCTAAGAAAAGAAGAAACCAGGGGCCATAGGCCCCAGAGAGAGCACCTGGGGCAGTGCCTGCCAACTCCCTCTTCCAAGTCCTTCAGAGGCTCAGTGGCTTTACCTTTTCTGGAGACATCCCTGTGTTCTCTCATAAAGCTCCTCTTCTTGCTTAAGCTAATTAGGGTTGTTTCTGCCATTTGCAACAAAAGAACCTTGACCATTACAGCACTACATGGTATTTGTAAGATGTCAGTAAGTTAAGACATGTAGAACACCTGTAATTATAGTGTTCCTACCGCTAGCGTTGACAGATCAGCTTGTTCAGTCATGGTTCATTTCAGTTCAATTCAGTCGCTCAGTCGTGTCTGCCTCTTTGCGACCCCACGGACTGCAGCATGCCAGGCCTCCCTGTCCACACCAACTCCTGGAGCTTGCTCAAACTCATGTCCATAGAGTCGGTGATGCCATCTAACCATCTCATCCTATGTTGTCCCATTCTCCTCCTGCCTTCAATCTTTCCCAGCATCAGGGTCTTTTCCAATGAGTCAGTTCTTGTGTCCTCCCTCTGTAGGGGCTTAGATGAAGCCTGCTCTCAGTTTTCTGTGACTCTTCTGTTTGTCTGCCTTCGTGGATAACCATCCCCATTCTGATGGACTTTTGTCTTTTTTAGATATGATGGCATATTTTATCCTCTTTAGACAAGTCTGGTGGGAGCCATTCTCTTCATTGGTGACTTTGGATTTCTCCTCTCTGATTCATTATGTGTTGGTTTGCCAGTGAGCTCCAGAATGACTTTTAGAGTCCTCTCATTTCCAAATTCCTTAGGGACATCTCAATGTGGTCTCCAAACATTTACAGTAGTCTGTGGCCCATTTGACTTGTCTGCTCACGGGTATTGAATAACCTGAGAGGACTTGACCATATATTGTCTGTCTCATTTTCACCCTCTTCAGATTCAACTGTAGGTTTCTTAGGGGCATTTATTGGGGCTACAGCCTAGCTTCTCTAGCTCAGTTCAGTTCAGTTCAGTCGCTCAGTCGTGTCCGACTCTTTGTGACCCCATGAATTGCAGCACTCCAGGCCTCCCTGTCCATCACCAACTCCCGGAGTTCACTCAGACTCACGTCCATCGAGTCAGTGATGCCATCCAGCCATCTCATCCACTGTTGTCCCCTTCTTCTCCTGCCCCCAATCCCTCCTAGCACCAAGCTGCTCTCAATTCCTTCATGGTGGTTTAGTCGCTAAGTCATGTCTGACTCTTGCGATCCTATGGACTGTAGCCTGCCAGCTTCCTCTGTCCATGGGATTTTCCAGGCAAGAATACTAGAGTGGGTTGCCACTTTCTTCTCCCGGGGATCCTCCTTACCCAGGGATCGAACCCCAGTCTTTTGCATTGCAGATGGATTCTTTACCGACTGAGCTACCAGGGAAGCCTCAATGCCTTCATGATTAAATATTAAATCTCTTGATTTATTTGTTTACCTTCTTGGACCCTGCTCTTCTGAGACCTTTCTCTGTGATGTAGGCAAGGGTAATGAAGGAATCTGGGGAATATCGTATAGACCAATTTGATCCAAACATTAGAGCAAAGTGGAAGATGGTGATAGAAAAATAGGATGAGGTCTATAATGGAGTTGCTATTAAAAACAATAACCTGGATTCTCTG
Organism: Aepyceros melampus; assembly: GCA_006408695.1. Taxonomy (NCBI): domain Eukaryota; kingdom Metazoa; phylum Chordata; class Mammalia; order Artiodactyla; family Bovidae; genus Aepyceros; species Aepyceros melampus. The sequence continues at coordinate 27,719 of SJXQ01011032.1, read as the reverse complement.
AGGCTGACAGAATCTCCATGTCAGGAAAGGAATGAACTTGAGGGTCAGGTGCTTTTTCTCTCGCCATCACTTGACAATCACTGCTGACTCCATTATGCTGGTGAGGAACCGCTCTCCCCCCTTAGCACTGCCACTTCAAACTTGCTATAGTCACCATTTTTACTGCTTTTGCTGAATGTTCTTCAGTCACAAGTTCTCCAAAATGAAGGACATTTTTTATGTTGGTACCATTTTGGAAGCCAGAACAAATTGTTTTCTTACTTCCATGAAAATTACCAGCTGACATCGTACAGACTAAAAACATTCACATAACAGGATTTCTATAAACAGATCCAAAATACTACATTTTGTTAGGAAATTTCACTACAGCCATCAGATATCTACATATCGTTTGTAAAGCTTGCTTATGGAAAATGTGACCTGTTAAAATACTGGCACATGGAAAGTTGAGAATTTTCTTGAAGGGTAAAAACCCACACAGGTAAGATTTACATTGCTTCATTGATTGAGGGAAACATCATAATTTCTCAAAGGTAAGATGTCTCTTTGCAGGACAATTTAGAATATTGTTTGGTTACTATGGACTTTTTTATTTCTATGTTAGATGAGTAATTTATTGAAATAAGATTTTATTTTTTTCAGTTGAAAAATATTTACTTATATTGGCACTTTTATTATATGTAGAAAATAAATATTTTCTGGTGTGGTAAACATCCTGAAAAAATGAAAAATCCATCACATTGTTTTGCTGCTTGAATCTGAGCCTCTGCTTCTCTGTTATCATATTGTCAGTGTGGCTACTATATTACTAATCTACTTGTCTTCTACTTAATTAATAATTAATATAGTCTATGTCAGTTATTAATACACTAGCATTCAGGCTAAATTTACACTTTCAAAATAGTAGTAAAACATTAATGCTTTTATTTGGATACATCAAACAAAAAAAAGACACTAACCAATAGATGACAAAATATCAAGATAATTGTGGCAAAGCTGTTTTTATTTTTTTTTCTTTTATAGTTTTGTTTTTTTTATTATTTTTTATTTTTTTACTTTATAATACTGTATTGGTTTTGCCATACATTGACATGAATCCAGCACAGGTGTATATGAGTTCCCAACCCTGAACCCTCCTCCCACCACCCTCCCCATATCATCTCTCTGGGTTATCCCAGTGCACCAGCCCCAAGCATCCTATATCCTGTATCGAACCTAGACTGGTGATTCATTTCTTACATGATAGTATACGTGTTTCAATGCCATTCTCCCAAATCATCCCACCCTCTTCCTCTCCCACGAGTCCAAAGGGCTGTTCTTTACATCTGTGTCTCTTTTGCTCTCTTGCATACAGGGTTATCATTACCATCTTTCTAAATTCCATATATATGTGTTAGTATACTGTATTGGTGTTTTTCTTTCTGGCTTACTTCACTCTGTATAATCTGCTCCAGCGTCATCCACCTCATTAGAACTGATTCAAATGTATTCTTTTTAATGGCTGAGTAATACTCCATTGTGTATATGTACCGCAGCTTTCTTTTCCATTCGTCTGCTGATGGACATCTAGGTTGCTTCCATGTCCTGGCTATTATAAACAGTGCTGCAATGAACATTGGGGTACACGTGTCTCTTTCATTCTGGTTTCCTCAGTGTGTATGCCCAGCAGTGGGATTGCTGGGTCATAAGGCAGTTCTATTTCCAGTTTGTTAAGGAATCTCCACACTGTTCTCCATAGTGGCTGTACTAGTTTGCATTCCCACCAACAGTGTAAGAGGGTTCCCTTTTCTCCACACCCTCTCCAGCATTTATTGCTTGTAGACTTTTGGATCACAGCCATTCTGACTGGTGTGAAATGGTACCTCATTGTGGTCTTGATTTGCATTTCTCTGATAATGAGTGATGTTGAGCATCTTTTCATGTGTTTGTTAGCCATCTGTATGTCTTCTTTGGAGAAATGTCTATTTAGTTCTTTGGCCCATTTTTTGATTGGGTCATTTATTTTTCTGGAATTGAGCTGCATAAGTTGCTTGTATATTTTTGAGATTAGTTGTTTGTCAGTTGCAAAGCTGTTTTTAAATGTATCAATTTGATTGACCCAATTCCCTATTTTGCTTTGCTATAGATGAACTCATAGGAATATGTACTTATAAACCATTGTGTTTTTTCATTATTATCTCAGTTGGGTAGTAAGATTACTGTTATGTGTATATCTAAGGTGGTTTTTGCAGTATCTCAGAACCACCTGGAAAATAGGCAAGTAAAGCCAAATTTAGAAGATAAACCTTGAAAAAGATAATGGAATAGGGCCTGAACCAAAGGTATGTAACCAAAGGCTACAGAACCCATTTTCTTCATATCTTTCTGTCTCCTCTATTCTTCTCACTCTGTCCTGAGAGTTTACCTGATGGTTCCTTTCATTCTTTTTTTTTTTTTTTTTAAATCAGATGAGGCATCCAGCTATAGAAAATTGTGACATGTTTATCAAACCTTCTCTGTTTACCTTGGAAAAAGTAATCAGTTTTCATCTTGAATTGGATTTAAAGACCGAACAGAGGGAGAAAAAAAAGGGGTTTTCTGGAATCTATGATAGAATCCAAGATGCTGCCCACTGGGTTTCTCCTGAACGTTTTTTTTTTAGTAATTTATTTAATTATTTGTATCTTTATTTTTGGCTGTGCTGGGTCTTCATCGCCGTGCACAGTCTTTCTCTAGCTGCAGTGAGTGGGGTCTACTCTCTAGTTGCAGGCTTCTCATTATGGTGCCTTCTCATTATAGTGGCTCCTCTTATTGCAGAGCACGAGGTCTAGAGCGTATGTGCCTCAGTAGTTGTGGGGCATGGGCTTACTTGCCCCGCATCCTGAGGGATCTTCCTGGACCAGGGATCAAACCAGTGTCCCCTGCATTGCAAGGCTGATTCTTAACCACTGGACCAGGGAACCCCTTTTCCTGAATTTTTGATGTATGAAGTCACAAGGGTGAAAAGCAGTTGAACTTCCTCAAGAAAATGATGATGTAACTGGTAAAAGTGGGCCAAACTGGATGCAACCAACAGAGGTATCCCTCTTTATCCTGAATGCTGGCAAAAAATGATATTGAAACAACTTAAGAAAAAGTGCTTATTGTCTTGAATGCTGGCATTGGAATTCTTCTTAGGGAGAATGTCAAACTGTCTTTGTTTTGGAGGAATGCCTCAATAAGTGATTGAGATCCTGAAGTCTTGGTCATCTGTTGGTGACAAAGCTTTAGAGAGGGGTCAAAACTGCTTCGTTTGGGAATTTGCTCAATAGGAGGAAAGAAATTCTTGGCTACTAAAAGACTGTTGAGAAGACAGAGGAGGGAAAAACCATGTTAAGAGAGTGAGCATGACCCAGGGATCCTGGCAGAGGACCATGAAAAACCACTGGTGGTAGTTGGCTGAAAGGACTCTAAACAAATGAGTATAATAAAATACTACTTTGAACTGTTTGCAAGGCTGTGCTTGATGGGACTGCTTCCTGTAACTCCCAGCTCTCCTGTGATATCTACCACTCTCACAATGTTTCCAACTTTGTTGGTCTTCTTGATAGTGAAAGAGCTCAAAAGTGAATCTTCCAAATGGAAGAATGAGCCTGGAGGCAAGGATAATAATACGGTCCTCATCCCATGTCTCTGCCTTGGTAATTCCCAAAGTCCTTGACAAGGTTTCTGCTCGAGTAAAAGGTGTACAGGCTGATTTTTTAAATCTTAAGGAGCTAGGTTTCTATAGCTGATATCTTCGTCTTATGGGAGGGAATGTATTTGTTTCCTTAATATAGGTTTGGGATATAAAATACAGTATGCCTGGTTAGATTTGAATTTTAGACAAAGAAAGAGGATTTTTTAAAAATGTAACTACATACCAAACATTGCATTGGGTATCAGTTCAGTTCAGTCGTTCGGTCGTGTCCGACTTTTTGTGAACTCATGGACTGCAGCACACCAGGCTTCCCTGTCGCCAACTCCTGGAGCTTGCTCAACTCATGTCCATCAAGTAGGTGATGTATTTGGGTATATTTCTGTACAAATTAGGACTTTCTTAAGGGTTTCCACAGATGCCCAAGGCAGTCACCTCACTAAATTTGGGGCTCATTCCTAGTAAATAGTACAACCTCTTGGGGAAGAGACTAGAGTCTGACCCAAGGCTATCCCAGGGAACATGTTTCTTCATTTCTTTCTGCTTCTCTCTCCACTTAACTCTTACCTTTCTCCTACAATTCTTTCCCATGATTCTCTAAACTTAGTTGGGGCTGCACCAAGGGAACAAATTGATAGGTACCACAAGTTAAGTCTCCTCCACCATTAAGGGATGATAATAATGTCTTCTTATGGATTAGTTATGAAATTCATTTTGTTAATACAGTACGTCTCCTACAAATGGACAAGTTCTGCTCCAAGAGTGCCTTTGTAAGTCCTATTTGTTTGTACAAGTCCAGCAAGGTTAGCCTTGGTAGACAACTAACACAATTGGCTATACAGTACAGTACTGTTCAGTTCAGTCGCTCAGTCATGTCCAACTCTTTGCTGCAACACGCCAGGCCTCCCTGTCCATCACCAACTCCCAGAGTTCACTCAAACTCATGTCCACTGAGTCAGTGCTGCCATCTAACCATCTTATCCTCTGTCGTCCCTTCTCCTCCTGCCTTCAATCTTTCCCAACATCAGGCTTTTTTCAAATGAATCAACTCTTTGCATCAGGTGGCCAAAGTATTGGAGTTTCATCTTTAGCATCAGTCCTTCCAATGAACACCCAGGACTGATCTTTAGAATGGACTGGTTGGATCTCCTTGCAGTCCAAGGGACTCTCAAGAGTCTTCTCCAACACTACACTTCAAAAGCATCAATTCCTCAGTGCTCAGCTTTCTTTACAGTTCAACTTTCACACCCATACATGACCACTGGAAAAACCATAGCCTTGACTAAGCGGACCTTTGTTGGCAAAGTAATGTCTCTGCTTTCCAATGTGCTGTCTAGGTTGGTCATAACTTTCCTTTCAAGGAGTAAATGTCTTCTAATTTCATGGCTGCAGTCACCATCTGCAGTGATTTTAGAGCTCTCCAAAATAAAGTCCAGGTTCAAGGTCAGGAGGGGTGGCCGTGAGGAGATACCCCTCATCCAAGGTAAGGAGCAGCAGCTGCACTTTGCTGGAGCAGCCATGAAGAGATACCCCATGTCCAAGGTAAGAGAAACCCAAGTAAGATGGTAGGTGTTGCGAGAGGGCATCAGAGGGCAGACACACTGAAACCATACTCACAGAAAACTAGTCAATCTAATCACACGGACCACAGCCTTGTCTAACTCAACGAAACTAAGCCATGCCACGTGGGGCCACCCAAGACGGATGGGTCATGGTGGAGAGGTCTGACAGAAGTGGTCCACTGGAGAAGGGAATAGAAAACCACTTCAGGATTCTTGCCTTGAGAACCCCATGAACAGTATGAAAAGGCAAAATGATAGGATACTGAAAGGGGAACTCCCCAGGTCATTAGGTGCCCAATATGCTACTGGAGATCAGTGGAGAAATAACTCCAGAAAGAATGAAGGGATGGAGCCAAAGCAAAAACAACACCGAGCTGTGGATGTTACTGGTGATAGAAGCAAGGTCTGATGCTGTAAAGAGCAATATTGCATAGGAACCTGGAATGTTAGGTCCATGAATCAAGGCAAACTGGAAGTGGTCAAACAAGAGATGGCAAGAGTGAACGTCGACATTTTGGGAATCAGCGAACTAAAATGGACTGGAATGGGTGAATTTAACTCAGACGACCATTGTATCTACTACTGCGGGCAGGAATCCTTCAGAAGAAATGGAGTAGCCATCGTGGTCAACAAGACTCTGAAATGCAGTACTTGGATGCAATCTCTAAAACAACAGAATGATATCTGTTCGTTTCCAAGGCAAACCATTCAATATCACAGTAATCCAAGTCTATGCCCCAACCAGTAACACTGAAGAAGCTGAAGTTAAATGGTTCTATGAAGACCTACAAGACCTTTTAGAACTAACACCCAAAAAAGATGTCCTTTTCATTATAGGGGACTGGAATGCAAAAGTAGGAAGTCAAGAAACATCTGGAGTAACAGGCAAATTTGGCCTTGGAATGCGGAATGAAGCAGGGCAAAGGCTAATAGAATTTTGCCAAGGGAACCCACTGGTCATAGCAAACACCCTCTTCCAACAACACAAGAGAAGACTCTATGCATGGACACCACCAGGTTGTCAACACCAAAATCAGATTGATTATATTCTTTGCAGCCAAAAATGGAGAAGCTCTATACAGTCAGCAAAAACAAGACCAGGAGCTGACTGTGGCTCAGATCTTGAACTCCTTATTGCCAAATTCAGTCTTAAATTGAGGAAAGCAGAGAAAACCACTAGACCATTCACGTATACCTAAATCAAATCCCTTATGATTATACAGTGGAAATGAGAAATAGATTTAAGGGCCTAGATCTGATAGATAGAGTGCCTGATGAACTATGGAATGAAGTTCGTGACATTGCACAGGAGACAGGGATCAAGACCATACCCATGGCAAAGAAATGCAAAAAAGCAAAATGGCTGTCTAGGGAGGCCTTACAAATAGTTGTGAAAAGAACAAAAGCGAAAAGCAAAGGAGAACAGGAAAGATATAAGCATCTGAATGCAGAGTTCCAAAGAATAGCAAGAAGAGATAAGAAAGCCTTCTTCAGCGATCAATGCAAAGAAATAGAGGAAAACAACAGAATGGGAAAGACTAGAGATCTCCTCAAGAAAATTAGAGATATCAAGGGAACATTTCATGCAAAGATGGGTTCGATAAAGGACAGAAATGGTCTGGACCTAACAGAAGCAGAAGATATTAAGAAGAGATGGCAAGAATACACAGAAGAACTGTACAAAAAAAATCTTCATGACCCAGATAATCATGATGGTGTGATCACTCACCTAGAGCGAGACATCCTGGAATGTGAAGTCAAGTGGGCCTTAGAAAGCATCACTACGAACAAAGCTAGTGGAGGTGATGGAATTCTAGTTGAGCTGTTTCAAATCCTAAAAGATGATGCTGTGAAAGTGCTGCACTCAATATACCAGCAAATTTGGAAAACTCAGCAGCGGCCACAGGACTGGAAAAGGTCAGTTTTCATTCCAATCCCAAAGAAAGGCAATGCCAAAGAATGCTCAAACTACCCCACAATTGCACTCACCTCACACACTAGTAAAGTAATGCTCAAAATTCTCCAAGCCAGGTTTCAGCAATATGTGAACCGTGAACTTCCAGATGTTCAAGCTGGTTTTAGAAAAGGCGGAGGAACCAGAGAACAAATTGCCAACATCCGCTGGATCATGGAAAAAGCAAGAGAGTTCCAGAAAAACATCTACTTCTGCTTTATTGACTAACGAAAGCCTTTGACTATGTGGATCCCAATAAATTGTGGAAAATTCTGAGAGAGATGGGAATACCAGACCACCTGATCTGCCTCTTGAGAAACCTATATGCAGGTCAGGAAGCAACACTTAGAATTGGACATGGAACAACAGACTGGTTCCAGATAGGAAAAGGAGTATGTCAAGGTTGTATACTGTCACCCTGCTTATTTAATTATATGCAGAGTACATCATGAGAAATGCTGGGCTGGAAGAAGCACAAGCTGGAATCAAGATTGCCGGGAGAAATATCAATAACCTCAGATATGCAGATGACACCACCCTTATGGCAGAAAGTGAAGAGGAGCTAAAAAGCCTCTTGATGAAAGTGAAAGAGGAGAGTGAAAAAGTTGGCTTAAAGCTCAACATTCAGAAAATGAAGATCATGGCATCTGGTCCCATCACTTCATGGGAAATAGATGGGGAAACCGTGGAAACAGTGTCAGACTTTATTATTGGGGGCTCCAAAATCACTGCAAATGGTGATTGCAGCCATGAAATTAAAAGATGCTTACTTCTTGGAAGGAAAGTTATGACCAACCTAGATAGCATATTCAAAAGCAGAGACATTACTTTGCCAACAAAGGTCCGTTTAGTCAAGGCTATGGTTTTTCCAGTGGTCATGTATGGATGTGAGAGTTGGACTGTGAAGAAAGCTGAGTGCTGAAGAATTGATGCTTTTGAAGTGTGGTGTTGGAGAAGACTCTTGAGAGTCCCTTGGACTGCAAGGAGATCCAACCAGTCCATCCTAAAAGAGATCAGTCCTGGGTGTTCTTTGGAAGGACTGATGCAAAAGCTGAAACTCTAATACTTTGGCCACCTGATGTGAAGAGTTCACTCATTGGAAAAGACTCTGATACTGGGAGGGATTGGGGGCAGGAGTAGAAGGGCATGACAGAGGATGAGATGGCTGGATGGAATCAGCGACTCGATGGACATGAATTTAAGTGAACTCCGGGAGTTGGTGATGGACAGGGAGGCCTGGCATGCTGCAATTCATGGGGTCGCAATGAGTCAGACACGACTGAGCAACTGAACTGAGCTGAACTGAAAATAAAGTCAGCCACTGTTTCCACTGTTTCCCCATCTATTTGTCACGAAGTGTTGGGACCGGATGCCATGATCTTAGTTTTCTGAATGTTGAGATTGAAGCCAACTTTTTCACTCTCCTCTTTCACTTTCATCAAGAGGCTCTTTAGTTCTTCTTCACTTTCTGCCATAAGTGCAGTGTCATCTGCATATCTGAGGTTATTGATATTTCTCCCAGCAATCTTGATTCCAGCTTGTGCTTCATCCAGCCCAGCATTTCTCATGATGTATTCTGCATATAAGTTAAATAAGTAGGGTGACAATATACAGCCTTAACATACTCCTTTTCCTATTTGGAACCAGTCTGTTGTTCATGTCCAGTTCTAACTGTTGCTTCCTGACCTGCATACAGGTTTCTCAAGAGGCAAGTCGGGTGGTCTGGTATTCCCATCTCTTTCAGAATTTTCCGCAGTTTATTGGGATCCACACAGTCAAAGGCTTTCATTAGTCAATAAAGCAGAAATAGATGTTTTTCTGGAATTCTCTTGCCTTTTCCATGATCCAGTGGATGTTGGCAATTTGATCTCTGGTTCCTCTGCCTTTTCTAAAACCAGCTTGAACATCAGGGAGTTCATGGTTCACGTATTGCTGAAGCCTGGCTTGGAGAATTTTGAGCATTACTTTGCTAGCATGTAAGATGAGTGCAATTGTGTGGAAGTTTGAGTATTCTTTGACATTGCCTTTCTTTGAGATTGGAATGAAAACTGACCTTTTCCAGTCCTGTGGCCACTGCTGAGTTTTCCAAATTTGTTGGCATATTGAGTGCAGCACTTTCACAGCATCATCTTTTAGGATTTGAAATAGCTCAACTGGAATTCCATCACCTCCACTAGCTTTGTTCATAATGATGCTTCCTAAGGCCCACTTGACTTCACATTCCAAGATGTCTGTCTCTAGGCGAGTTATCACACCATCATGATTATCTGGGTCATGAAAAGCTTTTTTTTTGTTTTAAGGTTTATGATACTTTTCACACAAATAATACATAAAGCACAAGCACAAAAAATAAAGATAACATTTAAAATCTTCCAGTACAGTATCTTGAAAAGTACAATAGTACACTACAACAGCTGACACACAGGGGCTGGCATTGAGTGGACAGGCAAGAAGAGTTACTGACTCGAGGAGGGAGAGAGGTGGGAGATGGTAGAGCTGAAGGATTGTCAACAATAGGAGACAGTGATCCAGCTGCAATTTCACTCATGCGTGACATCGACAGCACAGGCTCTGGTTACTTGCTGGATTCAATTCTATGTATGATTTTATGACGATGATCGAGTGATGTCTGGGTAGCAGCTGTTTTTTTCTCATCATAGATGATGTGGTAACACTGGCTTCATCTGCACAGCTACTGCAACCTTGGTGTACTGTTCTACGTTAGGGTCCTCAAATAAAGAAGTTCCCTTTGCCATTTTCTACATCATGAATCTCTTCTGTTCTTCAGTTACTTCTTCTTCCTCTTGTCTCTCTTCATCCTTTCTCTGGGCCTCCAACTTGAGCATATCTTCATTAATAAGTTCCTTGTGTTCCACAGTAAGGAATTCAATGAAGTCGTCCTCTTACAGATTTAGCTTGAAATAAAGATACTGTAGTACTGTATTCTTTAAAGTCCTGTAAAATACACAAAAACAGAACCACTTGTAGAGGATGCTCACATGTGACAATGTATGCCAGAAACATGAACTAACTTACATGATTGCACACGTAAACACATGTTCACATCTTTGAAAGTTTGCAACTTGAAGGTTTGTATGTAGGGGACCTATGTACATGTAAAATGTTAAGAACATACTGGCTATTACTACTTTACTAGCTAAAATACTTATGTCTGACTCTAGGGCATGGAGTCTAGGGTCTAGAAACCTTTTGACTATTGCAGTCATTATGGTTTCTCCTCATTAATTTTGTCCACACTGTAATGAGTGGTCTTTGAAAAATGAAAATCTGACCATGTTATGGCTTTGACTTAAAAGTTTTGAAGGTTTTCTAGGACTTTGAAAAAAGACTTACTAGGCCCTGAATGCTTTTCCTTTACCTATTTCTCAAATTTAACTCCTTATGAACTCATTGTTTAACTTCTATTTCTCCAACTTAATTCCTTTCATTTTGTATTTTCCAGGCAGACAGATTTTTTCAGTGCCAATAAGGTTCTGTATATGCTGTGCCTTCTGCCTGAAATATTTCCTTCTCCCCCGACTCCCACCCCCCTGCACTTCACTATGTCAAGTTCATACTAATTTTCCAGTCCTTGTTGAAAGTGAAGTCTTCTCTGACCTCCTAGTCTAGATTGCAAGTCACAGGTTAGAGCACCCTGTACTTTTCTTTCATAACCACTAATTACAGTTTCTAATTATATTTTATGTGGTTATTATATCATAAGCCCCATGAGGACAGGGATTACGCCTATCTTGTTAGCTGTTATAGTCTCCAGGCCTAGCATAGTTGCTGCTGCTGCTGCTGCTGCTGTTTCATTGCTAAGTCTTGTCCAACTCTTTGCAACCCCATGGACTGTAACCTGTTAGGTTCCTCTGTCCATGGGGTTTCCCAGGCAAGAATACTGGAGTGGGTTGCCATTCTCTTCTCCCAGGCATCTTCCCAACCCCAGGATTGAATTTGAGTCACCCAGTGAACTCCTTTGGCAGGCAGACTTAACCACTGAGCCACTTGGGAAATCCACATACTAGGTACTCAACCCCGGTCAAAATGTTTTTAAATGAATTAGGGTTATGTTAGACAAGAGGTCAGTACCACTTCCCGTAGACAGATCTGGCTCAATACCTCTTTTGGCATGGCTTGCAAGCCAAGAATGGTTTTTATATTTTTAAGTGATTGGGACAAAAAAAGGAGAATGAAACACCTTGATACATGAAAATTAAATAAAATTCCATTTCAGTGTCCATAAATAAAGTTTTGTTGAAACATAGCTCTGCATATTCATTTATGTATTCTCTGTGGCCACTTTTGTGCTACAGGAAGAGTTGAGTAGTTGTGACAGACCCCATATAGTCTGCAAAGCCAAAAATATTTACTGTCTGGCCCTTTACAGAAAAAGTTTGCTAACCCTTTTAAACAATAGTAATTCTGGGCTCTGGGGCACTTTGTATTCATAAGCACCTGCAGGTGGCTTTTCTCAATTGTTAACAGTTTGCTTCTGTTGCTGAAACAAGTGATCTATTTATTTTGCTTAGTGGGAAGGATTATTTAAAGAGACTTTCCTTTGTCCTTTGTTTTTTCTGCTTTTCTGTCAACATACAGAACCCCCAAGGCAGTTAGTCATATGGTTAACGCCTTTGCCAGTGGTATGATGGCATAACTGTTTCCCTCCAACCTACAAACAATTTCCCAATTTTCTAGATAATTTATTAATTCCTTTCCCAATGAGAAAATAAGTTGATAGGTGGTAGCAATGAATTTAAATAGAATGCCTACATTTTCCCATCAATTTTCCTTCAACTCACAAACTGGGAATGGATTAAAAATGTTTTCTGTTTTCTCATAAAGTAATTATATTCCCTTCCAGTTACAAATTCATACTTACCAGAGCAACACTTTAAAATACATGTTAAAATCTATGAGGTTTTAAGATAGTTGCAAACTGATTTCACCATAGTACTGGATGACCATCCCAACAGGGACAGGTGAACTCTTCATTCCTTTACATAATTTAATATAAAAATCTAATCTGAAAAGTAACCACTGTTTATGCTCTTGGCTACTGAATTTAAAGATATTTTTAGTGATTGAGTAGATAAAGAGGATTGTACAGAATATAGGTGTCTTTTTTTGTTGTTTGTTTGCACTGCATGGCTTGTGGGACCTTAGTTCTCCTACTAGAGACTGAACATGGATCTTGGTAGTGAAAGTGCGGAGTCCTAACCACTGAACATACAGGGAATTCCCTTGGCATCTTTTTTATATTATGCCTTTTACTTCTGAGAAGTTGTTTCTGAGTAAAAATAGATCTCATTTGAATAATATTCTAAAAATTCCCTGAGTAATTCACTTATAAAGTCAGTATTCCTTAATTTATCTCTTCTTTAAATTCACATTTTTACACAAGGAATCTGTTTAGAATGGAAGTCCCCTTGTAGTGATAAAGGGAAAGAAAAATGGTAAAATACTAACATACCAGTGGTAAAATATTTTGGAAAAAATTAAGATGTTACTGATAAAATATCTCAATTATAAAGCTCCTAAGTGATCTAAAATAGGTATAGAATTTGAATGCAAAATGAATGTTATGTTTTATTAATGGAAAGTGATAGGTGATACATTAATCACATATTCCATGAAACAAGAAATCAACTATTTGACTCAGTTTAGGAGGTGGTATTTCCAGACCTTTACCATGGCATCAGATTTCTTCTACAAGATGCTTAGGCATTATGAGCTATCCTACATAAATAATTTATATCCAACTGGGTTGCATAATTTTAAAGAGCACTTTTATATATAAATAAATAAATATATTTAAATATATATATTTGAATTACTCTAACACAAACATTTCTCCACATGCTTTAATGTGGCTTATGGCATCATTACAATAACGTGATACAGGATAGATACTATGATATTCATTGACGGTTATTGGACACTTAACCTACATTTTTTGAAACTCAGAAAACGTATGTATTACATGGGTAAAATTTTTTCTAAAAGAGCACTTGAATTTTTATTGTTCGACACTGACAAAAAGGGGCAGCATTCTAAAGACTAAACAATGGTTTTCGAAAAGTGGTAAGTTTCCAAAATGAAAGGAGGGAAACTCCATAAGATCTGGTAGATGCAAAAAAGAATTCAGGAAGCCTTTTGCCAGGGCCTCCCATAAACAATAAGACTTTCTGTACAAAAATTCTGACAGAAAGCTAGCAAGTCTATTAGTTATGAGGCTCTAATATTTGTTCATGGGTACAGTGAAAATTAACAAAAAGTCAAATAGTTTTTCCTCTTTCCCATAAACGTTATGGAGGGAAAAGAAAATCTTAGGAATATTTTAATTTCTAAGCCATCTTTTAAAATGGATGAAAAGGAGCATTGGATCAAGTACTGTGAAATGCAATGAGTTTTCTAGACTCAGTTGGAAGTTTGTACAAATTCTTTATAATGTCAAATTTATTCAAAGAACTTTCATTCTGAAGTTATAGCTCTCTCCAACCAATTTTTGGTTTTCAGATTTTCCTGTTTTATGAAATAAACTTCCCAATTTAGGTTATAAAAATATTCTTATTTTATGAAATAATGGGGAGAATAGAAAGATGATTTATTTATATTTATTTTTATACCACTACTTTATGAAATAAAAAAGTTGTTAAACCTATATCAGTTCTCAAAAATTCCTTGCAAATTTTATTGGTCATGAAATAAAAAAAGTCCAGGAACCAGTGATCTAGACTAACTGCAAAAATAAATAAGATATAAAAAATCTATGATAATATAGATTTACAATAAAATATTAAATAATTAAAATACTCCTAAAATAGTGTTCTGGTTAATTAGATTTTAGCATTGTAGGTTAACCTTTTTGTCTCAGCCTTGTTCATTCAATTTGACATGCATTTATTAAAAGCCCTCAGTTTTGTCAGGCATCATTCTAAATGATGCTGATGCAAAGATGTGTATGTATGGCCTTTGCTGTTGGAAACAAACCAGATTAGTGCAAGAGGTAGAAATAGAAACATGTAAAATTCTTTCTTTAGTGTGATGTGCTGTGCTGTGCTGTGCTTAGTCACTCAGCCTCCTTTGACTCTTTGTGACCCCGTGGACTGTAACCCACCAGGCTCCTCTGTCCTTGGAACTCTCCAGGCAAGAATACTGGAGTGGGTAGCCTATCCCTTCTCCAGGGGATCTTCCTGACTCAGGAATTGAACTGGGGTCTTCTGCATTGCAGGTGGATTCTTTACCAGCTGAGCTACCAGGGAAGCCCCTTTAGTGTGATACCTATAATCAAAATTATATATATATATATGGTATAAGAATAATTAAATCAGGGAGCGAGTACAATCAGAGAAGTCTTCACAAAACAGGTAAAGCTTCTTTTAGGTTTTGATGAACAGATGGAAGAGTCTGCCAGGTAAGCATGGAAGGGAAGTCTATTCCACACAAGGAAACCTCATGCCACAAAGCACGGAGACTTGAAAAATCATGATCATTGATATCTAAAGAGCAGCCATTTCAAGTGTCAAATGAGGGAGTAGCCAGAGAAGAAACCTGAGAGGTATAAGAGACTTGTATGTTTTGTTGAGATGCTTTGACTATATTCAATATGTGCTTGGAGAATCTTTAAAGAGTTTTAAGTAGGAGAGTACTGGAAGTCTTTTAGAAAATATATTAGTCTCATTTTTTTTTTCCTGCCTCAGTACCATACTGAACAGTAAGTACTGAACATAATTGAATCTATTACTGATAACTGAAGATCTTTCAGTGATCTTCTAAATGAATATTGTTCTCATTTTATAAAAGAAGACATTGAAGTATAGAATGCATAGGACTTCCTCCTCGATAGAGATCCAGGAAATACTTTTTGAAGTTTCTTTATAAAACAAATTACTATGAACAGATTTTGTTTTAATGTGTCTTATTCTTGTTAATACTAATAAAGGGCTGGGGAAGGAGATTTTGGTAGACAACTTTTAGTGACTGGTTTTTTTTTCTTAATTTTACTATGAAAAATCACTGATTAATAGATGGTATCCACCTACATGAGAGATAAAATTGTGCCGCTTACGGATAGAATTTGGAAATTCATTATACTTTCTGGAGAATGGAGATACATTCATCAATTCCCCCTATTGTTTACTCAACATATAATTCCTATATGAATGTATGGTGAACTGAAAAGAATTTGCCATATACATGATGACATAATTTTTCTGAGGAAAACTAAATTACTGGCTTAACTGGTAGTTCTTTGATATGGCTTACCTTTATATATAAACAAAGGGAGAATAAGAGATCATAATGTGTGAAATTTCACCTTTCCGAAATTTCACCATGTCTGACTCTGTCACGTAAAGAGTCAGGGACCGTAGCCCACCAGGCTCTTTTGTCCATGGAATGCTCCAGGCAAGTACTGGAGTGGGTTGCCATTTCCTTCTCCAGGGGATCTTCCCGACCCAGGGACTGAACCCAGGTCTCCCACATTGCAGGCAGTCTTTTTACTGACTGAGTCACCAGGGGATCCCTTTAAAAGTTTTTAACAAAGATCTATATACAAGTATGTTGAAAAGCTTTGGTCTGGCATAAATTGGGGGAATATTTTTATGGCTGTGCTGGGGCTTCGTTGCTGCACACGGCCTTTCTCTAGTTGCTGCAAGTAGGGGGCTGCTTGCCAGTTGTGGTAAGGGGGCTTCTCAGTGCGGTGGCTTCTTTTGCTGCCGACCATGGGTTCTAGGTGCGCAGGCTTCAGTAGCTGCAGCTCTGTGGGCTCAATAGTTGTGGCAGAAGGACTTCTGTGGAATTTCCCCGACCAAGGACAGAATCTGTGTCTCCTGCATTGACAGGTGGAATCTTAACCATTGGACCACCAGAGAAGTCTGGAATATTTCTTTTTGAAAAATGAGTGTCTTAGAGATGGGAAACAAACGTAGGAAATATAAAGTCCCTCTAAAGATAAAAGGGCAAATTATCAGTTTCTCCAGGGTTAGAATTGGAGCTCTGTTCAATAACACAGAACATTCTTAAGAATGACCTGCATATGCAGGCTTGTAGATTTTCTAAATTCTTCCTCAGTGTAAAATACCAGTAGCAGTATTATTACCAGGAGTCTGGGTGTATAGGCTAAAAAAGTAATAAATAAGTCTATTGTGGGCAAGTGTGAAATAGAGAGAAAACAATACAAATTACATTTGTTAGGTTATGATCATGGTTGGTTAGGTGTAAGGAAAAGAATACAGAGATTACCTTAGACTGCTTTTTGGAGTTATGAGCCCAATGTGCTAGCGTAACAAAATACTCTTGGCCTCATGAAGCAAGAGATTTACAAAGAACTTGAAAACTTAACCTGGATCTTGATTTTTTAAAAATACCTGTTAAGGCCATATAAATATAATCCAGGTTATTTCCTTGTCTCTTGCCCCTAATAGAAACACCTAAACTGCCTACAACCTTTCCCTTTTCTCACTCTTCCATATTTAGGGTATTTCCAGGAGATTTTCCCCATGAACTCTCCGAAAATTCCTATCTACTACTGCTGTTTATCTCCCTCTTTCTGGTCCTAAATCCCTTCTGGGGTACTGCCAAGCTCTGCCACTTTCTTGGCACCGCTTGTTTCCGCTGGGCTCTCACTGCAAATACACTAAACATCCTGAGGTCCAAAGTCTCTCTAAGTTCATTGGCAAAGGGCGGCAGACATTTAACTATTTCTCCCTAACATTCATAGATAGGTACCAAAGCACTTGAGTACTGAATCTTAGTAGGTACAACCCTTCCGGTTCTTACAGTTCCCATGGGAAACTGGGGAGCTCCTAACACAGACCTTACCAGGCTGCGAAGAATTCCTTTTTCCATGCGTGAGGTTTGGCTGCAGGGTTAAGCTTCCGGTGCGACTCCCCCAATTCTCTCAAGGAATAACCTTCTGGCGCCCAGTTGGGCTCAACCCAGGCTCCCCTTACGCAGCTCTAGCAAGAGGTAAGGACTTCTTCAACTTTGGAGGATGGCATGGTGGGTGAGCATCTATTCAGTCTTTTCAGAAGAGTGATTTAGATCTCGTGACAAACCCGAGATAACAACAGAGGACATGAATTAAACGGAGCTTTAAATAGAAGCGATTTAAACGAATGATTGTGGAACAAACAAGGGCACCCCTAGGTTTGCAGATATCTTTATTAAAGCTCTTTGGGGTGGCAAAATACCAGTGGGATCGACAGTAGGAGTAGAGTGGACTGTTGAGTGAAAACTTGTTGATTACATCTCAAGAGTGAGTACTAGAATTGCAGGTATTCTAACCACTCCATTCAGTAGACCGAAGGATGATATTCCGCTGGATCCCAGCTCCAGTTCCCCGATATATTAAGTCATCAGGAGATTTTGAAATTTTCTCCTCTCCCTTTCCGTCTTTTCCCAACACAGACTATGAGTTTGTCTACGACCCCTACCAACATTTAAAGGGAAAGGCGCTTCGAACTAAGCAAAGTGGGGAGGAGGACTTTGCAGTCGTGTTTCTCAAACCCGTGTACAGAGAGCAATAATGGGTAAGGGGCGTGCAGACTAACTCCTTTCTTGTCCAATCAGGTGCACAGGAAGATGTCCTTTTACCAATAAAAATAAAGTTCGCTTTCCGGAGGCGGGAGGGTAAGCCTTGACTGCCAGTTCTCCAAAGCAACGACAGAGTAGAAGACAGAGAATGATTAGAGGTAGGACCAACCCAGGAAAAGGGGCGGGGTAAAGGCGGGGATAACTCTGAGCGGCGGCTGCACTGGCCAGTGGGGTGTGAGAGCTGCTGTTCCTGTTGTAGTGTTTCTCGCCAATCAGGAAGACCAGGGAGTAGGCGGGGCGGGGAAGAGGTGAGAAAGCTCGCAGCACCGCCGGGCGCCCGTCGGGCTCTTGGGGAGTGAGAGAGAGAAATCCGGTTAAAATCTGGAGTCGGAGGGAGGTTTAACCACAGATCGGTTCCGATCGGATTATTCCTTAAAGGGGACGCGCCATTGTCAAGAGAACGGAGCCTGGGGCCCGAGGGCGGGGACCGGCGGCGCCTGAGGAGCGAGGCAGCTGCACTTGGACTGGGGACGGGTAGGTGTTGCCTGGGGAAAGGCGCTTCATTTCACTTTCTCTTCCAGCTCCAGAGGCGGGCGCCGGGATGCCCGCCTGCCGGCGGCCACAGCCCCGGCGGGAGACGAGATCTCCGGCCCTTGTCCGCTTTCTGATGGGGGCCGAGAGGGGAGGCGGGCCAGGATGGCTGGCAATCTGCGCCGCCCGGGCCAAGACCCGTAACGGACACTAAGCCGCGCCGCAGCCCCCGTCTCAACCGAAAACTCGCAGGAGCGGCAGCTGGTCCTCGGGGAGCGCCGCGCTCTTGGCTCCCCCGCGCGCCCGGCTCCCGGTGCGCGCGCTGCTTCCTTGCGCGCCCCCTTCCCCTCGCGCGCCCAATTCTGCTCGCGCGCGCCGCGTCCTCGCGGACTCGCGGGAGCCGCCCCGCGGCGGCGCGGCGGAGGGAGGTCGGCGGCCACCGCTCTGCCGTCCTGGCCGTGAAGGCAGGGCTGGGAAGCAAACAGCGCGGCAGCTTGGCGACCTGGGCGAGAAGGGGCGCTGGGGACCACGGAGAGTGCAGAGTCGCCAGCCGGGCCCAGCATTGTCCTGCTTTTCCTCTGCTCTGGCCTCTCCGCCCACTGCTCGCGGTCGTGGGGAGGGGTGCGGATGCGGGCGCCGTGCCCGCGCTGCTCCGGGCCGGCGGCGCACCCCTAGACTCCCTGCCTGCCTGAGCCGGAGTCTGCCCCTACCGACCCCACAGCCGCCGCCCGTCGGGGCCAAAGAGCGTCTTTGCAGCTCTGCCGTTTCCGCAGCCGCGCAGGCTGCCTGGGTGCTGAGCTCTTCTTGTAACTTTTCTTTGCCTATTGATGGAAGTTATGGCTTCCGGGCGGCAGGTTCTTTGGGCAAAACATCGTTTCCTGCGTTTTGGAAAGGCTCACTTCCAGGACGAAATGGTTCTTGATCGCTGTCGGACTTTTCCTCCCATCCCAGTTTCATTCCTGGCACCTAATATCGTTTCTTTTGTGGATTTGCATTGTAAGGGAGCATTAACCTCTCTTCAGTTCAGTCGCTCAGTCGTGTCCGACTCTCTGCGACCCCATGAATAGCAGCACGCCAGGCCTCCCTGTCCATCACCAACTCCCGGAGTTCACTCAAACTCACGTCCATCGAGTCGGTGATGCCATCCAGCCATCTCATCCTCTGTCATCGCGTCCCCTTTTAGGTCAAGATAATTTGAAAAAAAAAAGGGAAGGGTGCTGATGAGTAGCAAGAGCTCTTTGTAGTGAGAATTTGCCTTCACCTTTGAACTGTGGAAAGTGTTACCTCGACTGACTGGCGGAGATTCTTTTGAAAAGAAAAAGAAACATTGCAAAACAAAACAAAAAACTTCAGATTGCTAGGGTCTATAGGATTAGGCGGAAAAAATAGAATTTTGATAGAAATAAAGTTAGTTTAACTATTCCGCCCAGCAGATACCTTCCGTAAAGTTAGTTTCTGCTACTGAACCCATAGGCATTATAGTTAGTAATAGCAGCTTGTATTATTGATAAGCAAGAAAAAATTTCCCCCTCCATCTTAAGCATTAGTGCTATTCTATACCTGTCAATCCCTGGAGACGGGAATGGTAAACCACTTCAGTATTCTTGCCTGGAGAATTCCACGGATAGAGGAGCCTGACGGGCTCCAGTCCATGGGGGTCGCCAAGAATCTGAGCGACTAATACACATACCTGTCAAAACATGCTAAAGAAGTTACATTTAGAAACAGTACATCCTTGTTAGAAACTTTATTTAGAAAAGGAATATTTTCATGAGCATTCATTTTTGACATTTCTTCTTGTGCAATACTTTGTAGAGTACTTGCATGTCAAGTTACAAGCCTATAAACAAAGTTGCGGTGGGTGTGTTATTATGTAGTCTCTTTTTGGCTACTCATTATCAAAGGTAGCATTCTATCCTGTCTTTTCTTCTATTCTGAGTTATTTTGTAAAACTACTTTTTTAGAAAAGTGAATTTATTGGAACCTCTGGCCCAGTGGTTGATGTGTGTGTGTTTAAGCAATGTAACAACTTTCCGAAGTGTTCATTAACTGTTTAGTAAACTTTATGAGTGGATGTGAAGCATTATAACATAAATTCAGCAATAGCAAAGAGAAACTATACCTGGGAAACTAAAAGTCAATTTCAGAGAATAATGTTTGAGAGATGCTTTACTCTTCCTATAGAATTTTGGAAGCGTAGACATACAAACACATGATCTTTCCTAGTAATCTTGATGGTATCTGGCATTGTACACATAATGCTCCTCTTTCTTCTCCTTTCCTTTGATAAGTATGTCAGGCAAGCTTGCTAGCATAATCTTCCTTTCCATCTCATAATAGAAAGTAGAAGATTAAAGCAAGTTTCCAAAATTCTATTTTTGTTCACTTACCAACTTATTTAAACAATAAAGGAGAGAATTCCAGAACTTTTAAAAGATTACATATAAAGAAAACACTCAGAATTATCTTGGAAATATCTAGGCTGTGTTTTGGGGAGAACATATTTTTTCCTGTGTGCTTTTCACATTGTTTTAAGCACATTGTCTTAAATATACACATTGCCAAGGCATTTCTTGAATTGTGAAGTGTCCCTTGAGATCCCTGGGAACTAAGACTGTCCTCTATTTCTGTGCAGATTCACTGTGTCACCTAATACATTTCTAGTGCCCAGTAAATGAATTTGTTGACTTAGGACTTTGTGAGAGAAAAAGATAATGTTCTGTAAAGACTGCTTGAGAGGCTTATTTATTTATTTTTTAAAACACCTTTCTGAACAAGTTTCACCAGAGACCAGCAGTTGGTTTAGTGTCTAGGGGAAGGTATATTAATCCACTTGCTTTTTGTTCTGTGACAAAAACGTGACTTAATAGTGTTTGATCCACAGACATCTTTCGAGATGGTGATTGTTTGTCATCCCAATTATTAGAACTAGGTTTAATCTGTCAACATCTGTTGAGTACCCATTTACTTGAGGAGTATTATGGAAATAAAGTAGAAATGGATGATAGTCATTACTTTCAAAGTCATGGAGATTCATGGAGATGATGCAAAATTATCATCCATAGGGAGAAGATAATGTGTATCTCATTGCAGTAACAGGTGCATAGTAACAGTGACACAGGATTTGTGTCAAAATGGTAAAGGAATAGTGGAATTGTTAGAAACTTAAGTGATGTGGGAAAGTTTTCATTGTTTTATGTAGCAAATCTTATATTTTTAAAAAATAAAAAATAAAGTACGTTGGGGTGTATGTTCACTACTTGAACTATTTTTAATATGTAAAATATTGGTTGGGGGGGGCGCAGAGCATGTACTCTGAATTTCAGTTATTGTTACCTCATCAGTGGGATCATCCCTCTAACCCAGCTCATGTTACCTTATCTGCAAGCTCTCCTGTTCTAATGCCAAGTGATGGCTCTTTTCTTTTGATTCTGTAAAGTCCTTTTCAGCTCAAGCCATGCTTTGACGTATATGTGTATTTCTTCATTAGATTTTGAACTTTGGTAAAAAGCATTAACAAAAGTTGGAACTTTCCATCCCCACTCCCATCCTAGCCCCTTTTCAGTTCAGTTCAGTTCAGTCACTCAGTCGTATCCGACTCTTTGCGACCCCATGAATCGCACAGCACACCAGGCCTCCCTGTCCATCACCAACTCCCGGAGTTTACTCAAACTCATGTCCATCGAATCAGCAATGCCATCCAGCCATCTCATCCTATGTTGTCCCCTTCTCCTCCTGTCCCCAATCCCTCCCAGCATCAGAGTCTTTTCCAATGAGTCAACACTTCCCATCAGGTGGCCAAAGTATTGGAGTTTCAGCTTCAGCATCAGTCCTTTCGATGAACACCCAGGACTGATCTCCTTTAGAATGGACTGGTTGGATCTCCTTGCAGTCCAAGGGACTCTCAAGAGTCTTCTCTAACACCACACTTCAAAAGCATCAGTTCTTCTGCACTAAGCTTTCTTCATAGTCCAACTCTCACATCCATACATGACTACTGGAAAAACCATAGCCTTGACTAGACGGACCCTTGTTGGCAAAGTGTTTCTCGTTTTTAATATGCTGTCTAGGTTGGTCATAACTTTCCTTCAAAGGAGTAAGCGTCTTTTAATTTCATGGCTGTAGCCCCCAAAAGCCGGAGAAGGCAATGGCACCCCACTCCAGTACTCTTGCCTGGAAACTCCCATGGATGGAGGAATTTCAGCTTCAGCATCAGTCCTTTCGATGAACACCCAGGACTGATCTCCTTTAGAATGGACTGGTTGGATCTCCTTGCAGTCCAAGGGACTCTCAAGAGTCTTCTCTAACCCACACTTCAAAAGCATCAGTTCTTCTGCACTAAGCTTTCTTCATAGTCCAACTCTCACATCCATACATGACTACTGGAAAAACCATAGCCTTGACTAGACGGACCCTTGTTGGCAAAGTGTTTCTCGTTTTTAATATGCTGTCTAGGTTGGTCATAACTTTCCTTCAAAGGAGTAAGCGTCTTTTAATTTCATGGCTGTAGCCCCCAAAAGCCGGAGAAGGCAATGGCACCCCACTCCAGTACTCTTGCCTGGAAACTCCCATGGATGGAGGAGCCTGCTGGGCTGCAGTCCATGGGGTCGCTAAGGGTCGGGCACGACTGAGCGACTTTCACTTTCACTTTTCACTCTCATGCATTGGAGAAGGAAATGGCAACCCACTCCAGTGTTCTTGCCTGGAGAATCCCAGGGACGGGGGAGCCTGATAGGCTGCCGTCTATGGGGTCACACAGAGTCGGACACGACTGAAGTGACTTAGTAGCCCCCAAAAGTAAGTCTGTCACTTTCCACTGTTTCCCCATCTACTTCCCATGAAGTGATGGGACCAGATGCCATGAACTTAGTTTTCTGAATGTTGAGCTTTAAACCAACTTTTTCATTCTCCTCTTTCACTTTCATCAAGAGGCTTTGTAGTTCCTCTTCGCTTTTGCCATAAGTGTGGTGTCATCTGCATATCTGAGGTTATTGTTATTTCTTCTGGCAGTCTTGATTCCAGCTTGTGCCTCTTCCAGCCCAGCGTTTCTCATGATGTGCACATAAGTTAAATAAGCCCCTTTTACTATTGTCTAAAGTGCCTGAGCAGTTTTATTAGCCCAAAAGCTTTTGTAAAACCACACAAAAAAAGTTCATATTGTTTTATTTGGGTCAAGTGTATATGTGTGTTTAAAGGAAAAACCAGTTTTTCCCTTATCACCAGTTTCACATGCTCATTGTAAAATATTGTTATAAAAAATGTGTAATTTAGAAACTAAATATCCCCCATAAAATTGCCTTCATGACATTATAGCTACTGATCATGGTTTGCTTTTAATTCTAGTTTTTTTCCCTTCTTTTTTTTATTACTTTCAGATAGGAATGCTTTAAGCTGTCTTACTTGAAAATTTTAATTAGCAAGTTAACATTTACTGGAATGGAGAAGGGTAATCAATTTTCTATACTTATTTATTTTTTATTTTATATAATGAAATGATTATTATTAATTTCTTCAGGCTTGGTAATTATGTTTATTTTTACCTGTTCTTAAGAAACAAGGCTTCCACCAGTATTTTTATGTTCAAAACAAAGTCTATGATTATAGACTATAAGAATCACAGTCATTTCAAAAATGGTCAAAATCTGTGTCCCTGAACATTTTAAGTGTCTTTACCTCCAAAATGTTTTTAGAGTACATACCATAAGCCTAATCTCTTCTCATTTCTTGATTCTTCTCATCCCTAGAGAGCCTTAAAAATTGCTCTGAGGCTGCCAACTGGCACATCTCATAGTAGCCCCAGGAAGACTGCAGGAAGGTATTTATTTGTTCCTGATCAGTTCATACGCAGAGGTCTTACTCTACCCTTAATGTTGCTCATTATAAAAGGGGGAGCTACATCTTAGGCTGATGAAGAAGGTGGTAAGATTCTGTTGTTCTGGGTGCTTCTTTAAGCCAGCCCAGAAAGGAAAAAGGTTTTCCAAAAGTTCCTAAATAGAAGGCCCAGCTGCAAGCAGCCAGTAGGGCTAATCAGGCAAGAAATCTCTTTTTATTCAGCAAGTTTTTAATTGAGAACTGCACCTAATTTGTGCACCATGTAGGCACTGAGGATAGGATGATGAAATTTGTCTTCATCACGAGTTCCTCTGAGTAGGATCCTTAAATAGACAGAGTGGTACATGTGGATGAAAAATAGCCTGCACAAAGTGCACTCTTGGGTGAGTGATCCACCCTTGTTTATTATTTTGTATAGTTTCTTTAAAAGTATCCTAGCAGACAGTCCTGGTATTCTGTAGGAGGTGTGTTGGGATCCATGGAGCCTGTTAAAGTAAGTACATGAGTTCTAGAATTTTTTTTTTTTTAATTTAAAACACTATTATTGCCATGAGACAGAATATTTGTGAAATTATGCAAATGTTGATGTATCTTTCCTTATACCCTCCAGGGATCATACATTTCATAGACCCCAAAATGATACTATATCTCTATCCTAGTGGATGATTTCTAGTTTGCTGGTAGAGTAGTAACACCTTCCTTAAAACTCATCAGTTCAGTTCAGTCACTCAATCATGTCTGACTCTTTGCGACCCCATAGACTGACTGCAGCATGCCAGGCCTCCCTGTCCATCGCCAGCTCCCACAGTTTACTCAAACTCTGGTTCATTGAGTCGGTTATACCAGACATCTCATCCTCTCGTCCCCTTCTCCTCCTGCTCTCAATCTTACCCAGCATCAGGATCTTTTCAAATGAGTCAGTTCTTTGCATCAGGTGGCCAAAGCATTGGAGTTTCAGCTTCAGCATCAGTCCTTCCAATGGATATTCAGGACTGATTTCCTTTAGGATGGTCTGGTTGGATCTCCTTGCAGTCCAAGAGACTCTGAAGAGTCTTCTCCAGCACCACGATTCAAAAGCATCAATTCTTTGGCGCTCAGCTTTCTTTATAGTCCAAGCCTCACATCCATACACGACCACTGGAAAAACCATAGCTTTGACTAGACGGACTTTTGTTGGGAAAAGAATGTCTCTGCTTTTTAATATGCTGTCTAGGTTGGTCATAACTTTCCTTCCAAGGAGTAAGCGTCTTTTAATTTCATGGCTGCAGTCACCATCTGCAGTGATTTTGGAGCCCCCCAAAATAAAGTCTGTCACTGTTTTCCACTGTTTTCCCATCTATTTGCCATGAGGTGATGGGACCAGATGCTTAGTTAAAACTCATAATGCTACAATAGATATCTTTGTCAGTATTTTTTTTTTTTTTTGGTATGGCATGAAAATAATTGTTTTGAAAAGTCACTTGTATTAAAATACAGTGTGAAGTATTTCTTGCTTTTACAAAATGAACTGCCTCCTTCCCTCGTAAACCTGTTCTATTACTTATCTCTGTATTTGTGGGGAAAGAATTGGTTAAGAAAGTGGCCTTGTAGGACTTTCAGTGATTGGAGTCAGCTAGGTAAGAGAGGTAGATGGAGGATACATCCCATGGACTTTGTAATGCAGCAAGTGTGATTTGTTGAGTTTTGAAAAGAGTTAAAAATTTAAAATAACAGCTTGGTTTATAATTTACATACTGGACAATTCACCTATCTAGATTGTACAAGTTAGTGGTTTTTAGTGTATTCTGGAGTTATGCACTTCTGTCACAACCAGTTTTAGAACTCTTTCATCACCCCATCACCTTCCTGACCTCCTTCCTCAGCCCTAGGCAACGGCTAATCTCCATTTCATCTCTATACATTGGCTGTTCTGATATTTAATATAAATGAAAGATAACATTTTAATTAATGTGTATTCTTATATAAATCTGTTCCTGCAATGTTCAGAAATCCTAGGAGTAGAGAGGGTGCTCTCATGATGCTCCAAGTTTAGGAAGATTTTCCTTAAGAGGAAATTTATCTAAAGCCTTATTCTGTCTAAACCTGGAGAGCATTTTGTCTCCCCCTATAAAAATCACAAGATTCATTTTGAAAGAAAAAAAAAAACCCAACACTCATTTTGGTGATGCTTTTAAAAAAATATTCATTTAATCATTTGGTGACTCTACAAGTGAATAATTTATTTCTTGAGTCCTGCATACTGGACTTAAATAAAGGACAGTGCTTTGAAAGAAGTTGAAAGTACTTGGTTAAGTTCTAGTCATTGCAGAATTTAAGTACGATGTTTACCTTACTGGCTTAGAAGGTATTGTGCAACTTGTCATTTATTTGATCAGAGATAAACTTGCTGTGTAAGTTGCTTGTGATGAACTTGTATTGCCCTGCTAAAGACCTTGTAGGCACTTAGTAAATGTTTATTGGTTGCCTGATCACTATAATCACAGATGTTTTCATCAGCTCCCAGTCCTTATTTTCCAGCTTGTTAATAATAATAGTAGCCACATTTATTGAGTACTTAATAAGTATGTGATAAGTACTTTATATGTACTATCTTTTAAAGTAAAAGGATGTAATCTGTTTTTGAAAATTTTCTGTCGTTCTCCTTTGATTGTACTTTTACAGACTTCTGGTCATTTTTTTTTAAAGAGTATTTTGAATGCCCATTTTTGATCAAACCTAAGCCTGGTAGGCTGCAGTCCATGGGGTCACTAAGAGTCAGACACGACTGAGTGACTTCACTTTCACTTTTCAGTTTCATGCATTGGGGAAGAAAATGGCAACCCACTCCACTGTTCTTGCCTGGAGAATCCCAGGGACGGGAGAGCCTGGTGGGCTGCCGTCTATGGGGTTGCACAGAGTTGGACACGACTGAAGCGACTTAGCAGCAGCAGCAAGACACTTTGATGCCACTGCGTTCTTGATCTTTCTAGGAAATGACAACATAAAGTTTTTACTTAGTAAATCTTGCTGTTGGGTGATAGCAGTTGGGAGATACATTGTATTTTAGAACAACCATACTTCAGAGAGGTTGAAGTGGTGGTGCTTTTTTTTTTTAAAGAACATCTGGGAATCGAAGACAGGATGCTAGTTTGTTCATTTACTGCAGTGCAGCTTTGTTTTTTAGGCTGTAAAACATTCACAGGTATGCCTTGTTGCCTGCATGAATTTCAACATAATATTTCAGCTCCTCAGGATTCCTTGTTGTGTTTTGTCCTTGTTGTTTTGGTATGTCTCTATTTCATGATAACGTTCAGTTCAGTTCAGTCGCATAGTCGTGTCCGACTCTTTGCGACCCCATGAGTCGCAGCATGCCAGACTTCCCTGTCCGTCACCAACTCCCGGAGTTCACTCGGATTCACGTCCATCGAGTCCGTGATACCGTCCAGCCATCTCATCCTCAGTCGTCCCCTCTCCTCCTGCCCCCAATCCCTCCCAGCATCAATGAGTTTTCCAATGAGTCAACTCTTCGCATGAGGTGGCCAAAGTACTGGAGCTTCAGCTTTAGCATCATTCCTTCCAAAGAAATCCCAGGGCTGATCTCCTTCAGAATGGACTGGTTGGATCTCCTTGCAGTCCAAGGGACTCTCAAGAGTCTTCTCCAACACCA
>SJXQ01011031.1:114577-160956 GCA_006408695.1 Aepyceros melampus | reverse complement strand
CTGAAGCTCCAGTACTTTGGCCACCTCATGCGAAGAGCTGACTCATTGGAAAAGACCCTGATGCTGGGAGGTATTAAGGGCAGAAGGAGAAGGGGCCGACCAAGGATTAGATGCCTGGATGGCATCATGGACTCGATGGATGTGAGTCTGAGTGAACTCCGGGAGTTGGTGATGGACAGGGAGGCCTGGTGTGCTGCGATTCATGAGGTCGCCGAGTCGGACACGACTGAGCGACTGAACTGAACTGAACTCCCAGGTAGCTCAGCTGGTAAAGAATCTGCCTGCCAAAGCAGTGAATGGAAGAGATGCAGACTTGATCCCTGGAGAAGAGCATGGCAACCCACTCCAGTATTCTTGCCTGGAGAATCCCATGGACAGAGGACCCTGTTGGGCTACCATCCACAGGGTCGCAAAGAGTTGGAGGGACTTTACAGAGCACAATAGAATGTATCTTACAGGGTGGTTTTAAGGATTAATATTAACTGTGATTGCATGGGGGAACAGATCTGGGTTCAAATACTTTTCTTGCATATCTGACGTTATTGATATTTCTCCTGGCAATCTTGATTCCAGCTTGTGTTTCTTCCAGTCCAGTGTTTCTCATGATGTACTCTGCATATAAGTTAAATAAGCAGGGTGACAATATACAGCCTTGACATACTCCTCTTCCTATGTGGAACCAGTCTGTTGTTCCATGTCTGGTTCTAACTGTTGCTTCCTGACCTGCATACAGTTTTCTCAAGAGGCAGTTGGTATTCCCATCTCTTTCAGAATTTTCCACAGTGTATTGTGATCCACACAGTCAAAGGCTCTATCATAGTCAATAAAGCAGAAATAGATGTTTTTCTGGAACTCTCTTGCTTTTTCCATGATCCAGCGGTGTTGGCAATTTGATCTCTGGTTCCTCTGCCTTTTCTAAAACTAGCTTGAACATCAGGGAGTTCACGGTTCACGTATTGCTGGCTTGGAGAATTTTGAGCATTACTTTACTAGCATGTGAGATGAGTGCAATAGTGTGGTAGTTTGAGCATTCTTTTGCATTGCTTTTCTTTGGAATTGGAATGAAAACTGACCTTTTCCAGTCCTGTGTAATAATAATTTAAAAAACCCATGTACCCTCTACTTAAAAAGTGGAAGTGTCCTTCCATAATTCCTGCCTTTCCTTAGAAAAGAGTAACCATTCTTCTGAGTTTTGTGTTTTTCATTCTTTTCTTTTTATCCTAGTGTTGTCACATTTGTATATATGTCTATATATAGTTCACCAACTTGCAAATTATTTGTTGAAAGTGTTCTATCTCTGTTGCCTTGTACAGCTTCTAGAATATACTGAATATAACCAAAAGAACACATCCATCACACATCTTGGTATTTATCAGCTTAAGAAAGTCAGCTTGTCTGAAAGTCAGTTTCTCAACTTGAAATGGGAATAAACCTATTGTGTGAGGAATATTTTAAGCAGTTACTGAATTCATGTGATCAAAGTCTTCTTCAAAGTGCTTGTTTATTGTAGCTGTTCCACAAACGTCAGGCCCATGTTTTCTCACTACCAGAACACTCCAAAGATCCCTATCACACAAGTCTGTTAAATTGGGGTGTCCAATTTCTGCTGTTGTATTCATTCAGTTCAGTCGTGTACAACTCTTTAAGACCCCATGGGATGCAGCACCCAGGCTTCCCTGTCCATCACCAACTCCCAGAGCTTGCTCAAACTCATGTCCATTGAGTCCAAGGGACTCTCAAGAGTCTTCTCCAACACCACGGTTCAAAAGCATCAGTTCTTCAGTGCTCAGCTTTCTTTATATTCCAACTGTCACACCCATACATGACTATTGGAAAAGCCATACCCTTGACTGTATGGACTTTTGTCGGTACAGTAATGTCTTTGCTTTTTAATATGCTGTCAGGTTGGTCATAGCTTTTCTTCCAAGGAGCAAGTGTCTTTTCATTTCATAACAGCAGTCACCATCTGTAGTGATTTTGGAGCCCAACAAAATAGTCTGTTACTGTTTCCATTGCTTCCCCATCTATTTGCCATGAAGTGATGGGACCGGATGCCATGATCTTCATTTTTTCAATGTCGAGTTTTAAGCCAACCTTTTCACTCTCTTCTTTCATTTTCATCAAGAGGCTCTTTAGTTCCTCTTTGCTTTCTGCCATAAGAGTGGTGTCATTTGCATATCTGAGGTTGCTGATATTTCTCCCAGCAATCTTGATACCATCTTGTGCTTCATCCAGTACAGCATTTTGCATGATATACTCTGCATATAAGTTAAATAAGGTGACAATATACAGCCTTGACATATTCCATTGCTAATTTTGAACCAGTTTGTTTTTCCATGTGCAGTTCTAAGTGTGGCTTCTTGACCTGCATACTGTTGTATTCATAATAACTACTTTTTTCCAGATGGGTAAGATGAATATCAACATGTTTTTCTAACTTGCTACTTCCACAGTATTCTCAGGAAAGGTCTTTACTGAATATCATTGGTATTATAAACTATCTTAAATTGAGATAGATTTTGGTCTTTCAATCTCTTAATGGCCAAACTATTCTAATTATTCAGCCTTATATGATACACTCCTTCTGTTGAAATTATTGTTGAATATATTTTGCATGTATCTTATAGTTCCTCTATAACAATGCACACCAAGGAGACTTCTGATTGGTGATATTGCTTATGTGGATGGTGACAACTTAGAAATTAATTTTAGACATAAATCCTAGATTGTTGTGAAAATTGCCATGTCTTTATTCTATCCTTATCTTTCAGTATCTAATGTCATCCTAAATATTCTTTTTTTCCTAAATATTCTTTATCCAAGATTAGTTGATATCTCATCTCTGAAAAAGGCAAACCACAACCCACTTAATGCCAATAATATTAGCTGCCATATCCTGATTATTTCTCAAAATTCTTTTTTTTAATATAACTTTATTTATTTTAATTGAAGGTTAATTACTTTACAGTATTGTATTGGTTTTGCCATACATCAACATGAATCCACCACAGGTATCCACATGTTCCCCACATGAACACCCCTCCCTCTTCCCTCCCCATATCATCCCTCTGGGTCATTCCAGTGCACCAGCACCAAGCATCCAGTATCTTGCATCAAACCTGGACTGGTGATTTGTTTCATATATGATATTATACATGTTTCAATGCCATTCTCCCAAATCATCCCACCCTCTCCCTCTCCCACAGAGTCCAAAAGACTGTTCTATACATCTGTGTCTCTTTTGCTGTCTCGCAAACAGGGTTATCATTACCATCTTTCTAAATTCCATATATATTCATTAGTATACTGTATTGGTGTTTTTCTTTCTGGCTTACTTCACTCTGTATAATAGGCTCCAGTTTCATCTACCTCATTAGAAATGATTCAAATGTATTCTTTGTAATGGCTGAGTAATACTCCATTGTGTATATTTACCACAGCTGTCTTATCCATTCATCTGCTGATGGACATCTAGGTTGCTTCCATGTCCTGGCTATTATAAACAGTGCTGCGATGAACATTGGGGTACATGTGTCTCTTTCAATTCTGGTTTTCTCAGTGTGTATGCCCAGCAATATAGTAAAGTTGCAGGATATAAAATTAACACACAGAAATCTCTTGCATTCCTATACACTAATAATGAGAAAATAGAGAAATTAAGGAAATAATTCCATTCACCATTGCAACAAAAAGAATAAAATACTTAGGAATATATCTTCCTAAAGAAACCATTTCCTTGGAGAAGGAAATGGCAGCCCACTCCAGTGTTCTTGCCTGGAGAATCCCAGGGATGGCAGAGCCTGATGGGCTGCCATCTATGGGGTTGTACAGAGTTGGACACAACTGAAGCGACTTAGCAGCAGTAGCAGCAAAGAAACTAAAGACCTATATGTAGAAAACTATAAAACACTGGTGAAAGAAAGCAAAGAGGACACTAATAAATGGAGAAATATACCATGTTCATGGATCGGAAGAATCAATATAGTAAAAATGAGTATACTACCCAAAGCAATCTTTAGAGAAATTAAGGAAATAATTCCATTCACCATTGCAACAAAAAGAATAAAATACTTAGGAATATATCTTCCTAAAGAAACCATTTCCTTGGAGAAGGAAATGGCAGCCCACTCCAGTGTTCTTGCCTGGAGAATCCCAGGGATGGCAGAGCCTGATGGGCTGCCATCTATGGGGTTGTACAGAGTTGGACACAACTGAAGCGACTTAGCAGCAGTAGCAGCAAAGAAACTAAAGACCTATATGTAGAAAACTATAAAACACTGGTGAAAGAAAGCAAAGAGGACACTAATAAATGGAGAAATATACCATGTTCATGGATCGGAAGAATCAATATAGTAAAAATGAGTATACTACCCAAAGCAATCTGTAGATTCAATGCAATCCGTATCAAGCTACCAGCGGTATTTTTCACAGAGCTGCTGCTGCTGCTGCTAAGTCGCTTCAGTCATGTCTGACTCTGTGCAACCCCATAGATGGCAGCCCACCAGGCTCCTCCGTCCCTGGGATTCTCCAAGCAAGAACACTGGAGTGGGTTGCCAGTTCCTTCTCCAATGCGTGAAAGTGAAAAGTGAAAGTGAAGTCACTCAGTCGTGTCCAATTAGTAGGACCCATGGACTAGAACAAATAATTTCAATTTGTATGGAAATACAAAAACCTCGAGTAGCCAACGCAATCTTGAGAAAGAAGAATGGAACTGGAGGAATCAACCTGCCTGACTTCAGGCTTTACTACAAAGCCACAGTCATCAAGACAGTATGGTACTGGCACAAAGACAGAAATATAGATCAATGGAAGAAAATAGAAAGCCCAGAGATAAATCCCCGCACCTATGGACACCTTATCATTGACAAAGGAGGCAAGAATATACAATGGCTCAGAGGTTAAAGCGTCTGCCTCCAATGCGGGAGACCCGGGTTTGATCCCTGGGTTGGGAAGATCCCCTGGAGAAGGAAATGGCAATCCACTCCAGTATTCTTTCCTGGATAATCCCATAGACGGAGAAGTCCATGGGGTCACAAAGAGTCAGACACGACTGAGCGACACCTCACCTCACCTCAAAGATAATCTCTTTAACAAGTAGTGCTGGGAAAACTGTTCAACCACTTGTAAAAGAATGAAACTAGAATACTTTCTAACACCATACTCATAATTCTTTAGAATGATCATACATGTCACTTTGAAAAACTTTCATGTCAGAGGCTAAGATTATTCCTATTTTTCAGAGAGAAAGTAGAGGTAAAATAATTTGTTTGAATCTAGTAGGGGGGGTGTTTGTCAGAATATGTATGCATGTAAGTCTTTCATAGTGCTACCTCTTGATTTTAGATTTTCTTTTAAAAAGAATGCTTGAATGCTTATAAAATTTTTACACAGAAAAAGAAATCCATTCTTATAGATAATTCATTTGCTCAGTTTTTGGATTACACATGATAAATTCCTTTAAAATTAATAAATAAAAATATTTATTAAATATTTATTAATAAATAAAAAATTTATTTTAAAATACCCACTTATTCCTTAGATAATTTTCAAAATATGACATAGGAAAATGTTATTTAACTCATTTCAGAAAGAAGACCAGGAATTATATTATCTAATTTGTCAGTCTACCTCTGCTCTGAGGGAGAGAAATATAAGATTCAGCAATCATGCAAATTACTGTAGCCTGGAAAGATCTTCATGGATGATAATCTGCATTGGCTGAAACTCTGGCATTTTTTCAGAAGATCCCTATATGCCATTCATAAAAGAACAGTATTGGATAGGCTGTTGCAGGAGCATTACTGCAGCAAGATAGATGATGTCTGTGATCCAGAGGCCTTGGAAAGAAAATAGTTTAAACCTTTGACCTCATCAGGAAGAGATCAAAATATATATTAATGTGTGTGTGTGTGTACATACACACACACACATTATATATACATGTATGTGTGTATATATACATACATTATATATATATTATATATATATATTTTTTCACCTCCTGACCATCCATCCATCTATCCATCTATGTACCGTATCTGTCAGTCTGTCACTTTATCCCCAAATCACCAGCTTTATCTTAATTTTTTATTTTTATTTTATATTGGAGTAGATTAACAATGTGTTAGTTTCAGGTGTACAGCAAAGTGATTCAATTATACAAATACATGTATCTATTCTTTTTCAAATTCTTTTCCCATTTAGGTTATTACATAGTACTGAGCAGAGTTCCCTGTGCTATACAGTAGGTTCTTGTTGATCATTTGTTTTAAATATAGCAATCAATCCCAAACTCCCAGTCTACTTCTTCCCACCATCCTTTCTACCCTCACGCCAATAACTGGAAGTTCATTGCCTAAGTCTGTGAGTCTGTTCGTGCCAAAATCACCAGCTTTAATAGAGCACTATAGGCACTGAAGTGCTCAGCAAAATAGACTGTATGAGAGCAAGTGGTCCCTGCAAGATATGGTGGTACATATGATCAGGTCTTTTTCCATAAATGTCTTTGGATATTCAAAGTAATGCATGAGCATCCATTAAGAATTATATTCAACTTCACTAAGCAGTCATAGGTTCATGAACCTAGAAGGGAACTTGTGCAACCATATAGAAGGAGGAAGAAAAGAGAGCAACTTTTATTCAAGTAGGGAAAAAAACCCACAGTTATTAAATTTAAGGTTCCCAGAAGAACAAGAAACTTACATGAAGAAATAAACACAGTCTATAAAGGACTGAGGACTGCACTTTAAGCACAACTGACTAACATATCCAGACAAGATAGAGATGCCTTTGTCATAAATAATAAAATTTAACTCAGACATTGCTTACTATTTGATAATGTTGCCTCTGAACTTTCAGGTCAATAATACATATTAAGATTTCTTTTAGGTACAAAATTCTATCAAAATACCATGAAGTTATATCATGCAAAAAATCAACAACAAGGAGCACACTAGGGGAAAGAGCAATATTTAAATAAAATACCTTCAATTTTCCCTGAACTCAAGTAATTGCTTCTATTTTATCATATTTTTACAGTTTCCCTGATAGAAAAGTCACACCAGTAGCAAGGCTTTTATTTTAGAATGTGTGGTCACTAGACAGTATTTTTCTCTTGAGATAAGGTTATCTCCTGACTTTTGAAAGATTATTTTGACCATCATCTTGCTGTTCTTATATAAATCTTTTATCCTGAAATGAGACCAATTCCGGCATGGAGACCTCCACTACAGATTATCCATTACCAAAATCATTATACTGGGAAAATGAAGTCCAGACTAGTATGTTTGAATTATGGTGTGAAGACAGTCATTGAAGGGCCCCACTTTTCAGGTTTCTCGTCTCTTAAAGTCGGGTATACCCAACAGCTTCATTCCTGGAAAACATGTTATGATCCAAAATCTATAGGTACAAGGTTGTTTTTAGTTTAGCTATTGTTTTCATTTTATTTTTATTTTACTTGGAAAGTACAGTCCAAGTATAAAAGATACAGCTATGTGTGTATAAAGATAAAAGATGTATCAAAATGTATTCTCTTTAGAGGAAAAAAATATACCTTTAAAAGATGAATGTAGTCAAGTATTTTTAAATAATAGAGTTGAATGAGTAGATGAATGAATAAATCTATCAACTACCTATCAAAAATACATTGTACAGCTAGAGTGTGAAAAACTCAGTGCTAGTTGTGAGAGGACAAATATGCATATATTGCAAAAACCATTGGTAATTAAAATCAAATGAATACCCTTTGGATAAATGACTTGTATCTAGAATCTTCCCACTGCCAAATTACAGAATTCCCATAGTAACTTTTTCCTTTCATTTTGTCTCAAAACATGCACATTTTATTTGTGTGTGTAGTATGTAATATGAAGTAGCCACCTTAATTGGCAATAATTGGCAATTTTCCTAGTCCTGTGTTCATTTCCCACTCTTGTTTATTGCATAATCCTTTCCTTTTTCATTAGTGATACTAAACATTGTTTTTCATATATTAAATTGTTATATATAGTAGAAACTAAATGGAGTGGAAATTAAGATATATAATACATATATGGGTATTTAATACATAAATGCAAATAATTTATAGTATATCTACAAAATGGAAATTATATACTACAAAAATGGAAACTGTCTTCCAATATTTATATTTCACATTTTTGTTAAAAATTTAATCGCACAGTTGAGAAAGTCATAATACTCTAGCAGATTTATTGAGGCTTATGTTTCAACAGAAACAGATATTTTGAATTGTTGTTATAGGTGTAACTCCAAACTCCTTTGTGGATCTCAAGCCAGAGAACTGGACTGAGCTGAGTTCTGATTTTATCTTCTTCTCTGAACCTGTCAAACTTGCTTTATTCTTCTCACTAAATACATGTCTAACTTGTTTTCTCAAAAGTCATTATTTTTCTCTTTATTGTACGTATTTTTCAGTCTATAGCCAGTTTTAGAACCAACATTTTACTCTTGCAGAAAACCCATTGCTCAAAATTTATTCATTCTTAGAGGCTAAACATTTTTAAAACAGAGAAATTGTTTTTCTGAATTTTTTTGTTGTCTCTAACTTGAATTTTGTATTTTTTCAAAGTCATAATATGTGGTAAAACATTTAAACAATTTTTCAGTGAAATAACTGTCTTATTTTTTTCCTGATAGTTTATATTTGTGGAGAAGGCAATGGCAACCCACTCCAGTACTCTTGCTTGGAAATCCCATGGATGGTGAAGCCTGGTAGGCTGCAGTCCATGGGGTCACGAAGAGTCGGACATGACTGAGCTACTTCACTTTCACTTTTCACTTTCAGGCATTGGAGGGGGAAATGGCAACCCACTCCAGTGTTCTTGTCTGGAGAATCCCAGAGACTGGGGAGCCTGGTGGCCTGCCGTCTGTGGGGTTGCACAGAGTCGGACACGACTGAAGTGACTTAGCAGCAGCAGCAGTTTATATTTGAGCATGATAGTTTTTCTTGGGTGCTGATTAATAACACTATGGTAATAAGCTGGAAAAAATGCTGAAGGAATAGAAGAAATGCCCCTAGATTATAAATATACAACAGGGACAAGCATGGAACCAGGAATCACCAGGCTTTATTGAAGAGGAGAAGAATGAGTAGCATTTAAGAAGGAAGATAGGAGGTATGTGAGATATTGACATAACCAGGAAAGGGTTATCTAAAAGCCCAGAAGTGGGCCACTGGTTAGCACTGCCTGACTAGAGAAATGGCAGGTGCTCCACTCTATGCTCACTTGTACTACTCCTATAAAATAAAGTTATTTAAAATGTTATATGAAGAATGAAAATTTGGTAAAAGTCTATTGTGTCTTACTATTAATTACAACCAGAAAAGGTAAGAAAAAAAAACCTAGTTACATATTCAGAGTCTAAAATGACTCTAAGATAAAGGGTTCATAGATCACAAGGTATCTTATAGTTCAGCATCAATCCTTCTTGTTTAAGAACTTGTATGAACCGATTTGGACAATAGAGTGAAATAAACATGAAATTTGTTAGACACCATGGATTTATAAACTCATAGGATTAAGTCTTTAACCCTTATTCATAAAGGATTAATTGGAATAAATTTTAAAAATTATTTTAAGGAGGTATTTTCAGAATTAAGTAGTTTACAATAGCCCAGAGTAAAAGAATTCCTCTGAGGTTTAGTTTAGGGCCAGCTTGTATCTTTTACCCATGATAACTGACTTCTAAAAACATGTATTATTTCATGCTGAACTCATTACAGAAAAGTTCTAATATGCACAATCTGTGTATCTTCAATCATATCATAATATATTCATAATCTGTTCAAATTAGGAAACAGAGTTCTCACTTTGGGAGGTACAGATAAATTAGTAAATTAATGTAGAGGTTGATTAGTGAGAGAGATACCCTATTGACTGAATAACTTGGCCTGCTGAGCAGTTTACACATTGTAAATAATTTATACGCTGGGAAAATATTACTTGTTTATTCTATCATTCTCCTAATATGTTCGAAAAAAACCTTTCCAGACAGTGTAATAACTTGTAGACATTGACTGGCACCATAATAATATAGACAAGCAGTTACAAAGAATTGAATTCAGTGTTTTACAGTATGTGAAGAGGCCAAATTTTAGTTGTTGTAATACAACAGGGAGACCCAAGAATCAAAGGAATAAAAAAATTTCTGTATGCATCTTTCCCATCCCATTTTAATTCCTCTGCCAGAATTGCCTAGGGAAGATTTGGTTGGCAAAGGAGAGTATAACCTTAAATCAATGGTTTTGAAAGTGTAGTCTTCAGACCCTTGTTTGAGAGCCTTTCAAGGAGTCCATGAAATCAAAACTATTTTTATGATTCTACTGTGTGTGTGTGTGTGTGTGTGTGTGCGCGTGCATACATGCACATACCCACACACATGCATGCTCAGCCATGTTCAACTTTTTGTATCTCCATTGACTGTAGCCCACCAGACTCCTCTGTCCATGGAATTTTCCAGGCAAGAATACTGGAGTGGGTTGCCATTTCCTATTCCAGGGATCTTCCTGTCCCAGGGATTGAACCCACGTTTTTTTCATCTCCTGAATTGCAGGTGTATTCTTTACCATTGAGCCACCTGGGAAGCCCATGATACTACCAAGATGTTACTAATTTTCTCACTGTGTTGGTATTTTGCACTAATTGTACACAAACTATGATGGATAAACTGCTGATGATATAAGGCAGTGGTACTAAACTCTAAGAGTCAATATATTCTTCACCTCCACACTGGAATAAAAAGCCAGTTGCATTTAAGAATTTCCTTGATTCAACAATAAAAGTTTTTAATTTTATTAAATACTCTCCCTTGAGTACATGTCTTTTTTAATAGTCTGTGTAACTAAAGGAAATACACATAAAGCATTTCTGCTATTTACTGAAGTAACATAGTTGTCTCAAGGATAGCACTATCATGATTGAGATGCAAGGTGACTCTCAGATAAAATTAGTGGTAATTTTAATTAATATGGCTTTATTTTAAATAATACATAATGAAATATATCGACATGTAGAAGATTTTAAGTAGATGGATATTTTCCAAAGGACTAATATAATATTTCAAAACTAGTGTGTATGTGGATGCTCAGGCATGTCCGA
This sequence comes from Aepyceros melampus, assembly GCA_006408695.1. Classification (NCBI taxonomy): domain Eukaryota; kingdom Metazoa; phylum Chordata; class Mammalia; order Artiodactyla; family Bovidae; genus Aepyceros; species Aepyceros melampus. Next base: position 149,836 of record SJXQ01011031.1, on the reverse strand, counting down.
CTGTGATCCTGTGGACTGCAGCCCTCCAGGGCTTCTCTGTCCGTGGAATTTTCCAGGCAAACATACTGGAGTGGGTTGCTGTTTCCTACCCCAGGGGATCTTCTTGACCCAGGGATGGAACCTGTGTCTCTTGGGTCTCCTGCACTGGCAGACAGAGTCTTTACCACTGAACTACCTGGGAAGCCTGATTTCAAAGCCAGGCACTAGTAAAAGATCCACTCAAAGTACCAAATAAGCCAATGGATTTGAATATAACAGAGTACAGGAAGTTCACTGATGTTTCAGATTCCATATTGACACTAACCATTAAAGAAACCATGTTCAAAGTTTTGGTGTTGCATAAAAGGATGATACTCATAACTATCTATAAAGGCTATTTAGACACTCCTCTCCTTTCTAACTGCACATTTATAAGAGATCAGAATTTCTCTGTATACTTCAAAATCACAGCAGATTGAGTGAAGAAACAGATCTGAGCATTTAGCTATCTTCTTTTTTAAGTTTTCAATCTATTTTGAAAATTGAATCAATTTTGAAAATTGATTTACAATGTTGTTAATTTCTTTTTTTCTCCCCTGGTTTGGCCATGTCATGTGGCTTGTAGGATCTCAGTTCCTGAGCAGAGATTGAACCTGGACTGTGGCAGAGAAAGCCTGAATCCTAACCACTAGGCTACCAGAGAACTCCCCAGACTGTTGTGTTAATTTCTGATGTGCAGCAAAGTGATTCAGTTATATATATTCCTTTTTTAAAATGTTCTGTTCTTTTTTAAATTTTTATTTTTACTTTATTTTACTTTACATTACTGTTGGTTTTTCTATATATTGACATGAATCTGCCATGAGTGTACATGAGTTCCCAATCCTGAACCCGTTCCCACCGCATATCATCTCTCTGGATCATCCCCGTGTACCAGCCCCAAGTATCCTGTATCGAACGTAGACTGGTGATTCATTTCTTACATGATAGTATACATGTTTCAGTGCCATTCTCCCAAATCATCCCATCCTCTCCCTCTCCGTCAGAGTCCAAAAGTCCATTCTATACATCTGTGTCTTTTTTGCTGTCTCGCATACAGGGTTATCATTACCATGTTTCTAAATTCCATATATATGTGTTAGTATACTCTATTGGTGTTTTTCTTTCTGGCTTACTTTACTCTGTATAATCAGCTCCGGTTTCATCCGTCTCATTAGAACTGATTCAAATGTATTCTTTTTAATGGCTGAGTAATACTCCATTGTGTATATGTACCACAGCTTTCTTATCCATTCATCTGCTGATGGACATCTAGGTTGTTTCCATGTCCTGGCTATTAGAAACAGTGCTGCAATGAACATTGGGGTACATGTGTTCTTTTCTATTATGGTTTGTCATAGGATATTAAATATAGTTCTCTGTGCTATACAGTAGGACCTTCTTGTTTATCCATTCTCTATATAAAAACTTAGATCTGCTAATCCCAGTGTCCCACTCCATACATCCCTACTGGCAACCCCCAGTCTGTTCTTTGTGTCCATGATTCTGATTCCGTTTCATAGATAGGTTCGTTTGTGTCATATTTTAGATTCCACATATAAGTGATGTCATATGATACTTGCCTTTCTCTTCCTGCCCTAGTTCACTTGGTGTAATAATTTCTAATTGTATCCGTGTTGCTGCAGATGGCATTATTTCATCTTTTTTTTGTAGTTGACTGATACACCATTGTATGTATGCAGCACATCTTCTGTATCCATTCATCTGTCAGTGGACCTTTAGCTTGTTTCTGTTTCTCAGCTATTGTGAATAGTGTTGCTGTGAACATGGGGGTGCATGTATCTTTTTGAATTATAGTTTTATCTGGGTATATGCCCAGGAGTGAGATTGCTGGTTCATATGGTAATTCTATTTTTAGTTTTCTGAGGAAGTTCCATACTGTTTTCCACAGTGGCTACACCAACTTACATACCCACCAACAGTGTAGGAAGGTTCCCCTTTCTCTACACCCTCTCTGGCATTTGTTATTTATAGACTTTTTAATGATGGCTATTCTGACTGTTGTGAGCTGGTACCTCATTGTAGTTTTGATTTGCATTTCTCATTTCCCACATTGCAGGCAGATGCTTTACCATCTTGAGCCACCAGGGATGCCCAATAATTAGTGATGTTGAGCATCTTTTCATGCGCCTGTTGGCCATCTATGTTTCTTATTTGAAGAAATGTCTATTTAGGTCTTCTGTCCATTTTTCAATTGAGTTGTTTTTTGTTATTGTATGACCTCATATATTTTGTAAAGCCCTTGTTGGTCACATCATATGCAAATATTTTCTCTCATTCTGCAGGTTGTCTTTTCATTTTGTTTATGGTTTCCTTTGCTGGAGAAGGAAATGGCAACCCACTCCAGTATTCTTGCTTGGAGAATCCCATGGACAGAGGAGCTTGGTGGGCTACAGTCCACGGGTCACAAAGAGTCGGACACGACTGAGCGACTTCACTTTGCTGTGCAAAAGCTTTCGAGTTTAATTAGGTCCCATTTCTTTCTTTTATTTTTTTAATTTCTGTTGCCTTGGGAGACTGACCTAAGAAAACATTGGTACAATTTATGTCAGAGAATGTTTTGCCAATGTTTCCTCTAGGACTTTTATGTCTTCTGTTTAAGTCTTTAAGCCATTTTAAGTTCATTTTTGTGTATGGTGTGAGGGTGTGTTCTAACTTCATGACTTACATGCAGCTGTCCAACTTTCCCAGTACCCCTTGCTGAAGAAACTGTCTTTTTCCCATTATAAAGCCTTGCCTCCTTTGTTGAGGTTAATTGCCCACAGGTGTGTGGGCTTATTTCTGGGCTCTCTATTCCACTGACTTACATGTCTGTTTTTTTGTGCCAGTACCATGCTGTTTGGATTGTTATAGCTTTGTAGCTACCCTGTCTGAAGGCTGGGAGTGTTATGCCTCCTGCTCTGTTTCTTTTCTTTGGGATTACTTTGGCAATTTTTGGGCTTCCCTTGTGACTTAGCTGGTAAAGAACCTGCCTGCAATGCAGGAGACCTGGGTTCAATCCCTGGGTTGGGAAGATCCCCTGGAGAAGGGAAAGGCTACCCTCTTCAGTATTCTGGCCTGGAGAACTCCATGGACTGTATAGTCGCAAAGAGTCAGACATGACTGAGTGACTTTCACTTTCACTTGGCAATTCTGGGTCCTTTATGGTTCCATATGAATTTTAGGATTATTTGTTTTAGTTCTGTGAAAAAAAATGTTATGGATAATTTGATAGTGATTGCATTATATCTGTAGATTGCTTTGGGTTTGCTTTGGCATTTTAACAATATTAATTCTTCCAATGCAAGACCATGGAATATGTTCAGTTTCTTTGAATCATCTTCAGTTTTATTAATGTTGTATAGGTCTCAGCATATAAGTCTTTCACCTCCTTGGTCAGGTTTACTCCTAAGTATTTTATTTTGGGGGGTGTAATTTTAAAATATATCATTTTTTTACATTCCTTTTCTGACATTTCGTTGTTGGTTTGAAGAAATACAGCTGATATCTATACATTAATCTTGTATCCTGCTACTTTCCTGAATTCCTTTATCAGTTCTAGTAGTTTTTGTGTGGAGTCTTTAGGGTTTTCTATATATAGTATCATATCACCCGCATATAATGACCTCTGTATATAATTTTAGCTCTTTGCTCCAATTTGGATACCTTTTATTTCTGTTTCTTATCTGATTGCTGTGGCTAGGNTGTTTTTCCATAGTCACACTTTCAGATAGCAATCGCTTGACCCTACCCAAATGTAATTCATCTCCATGAAGCCCTGTCTTGCAACACTGAAGAATTACCCAACCCTCAACATAACAATCTGCCTTTCCACATTTAGTTGAGTCAGAAATTTGGGGAAGTCACTGTTCTTTGTAAGAAAAGGTCTTTCCTTCATCTTCATACCTGAGATTGCCTAAATGAGGCTGAACATTTCACACTTTTTTTTCACATCTTCCAGATCCAGTCCTTTCAGTGTCGATTCCAAATATTGTGTCCTGCACACCAATGTGATGTTACATGAATACATTTGGCTCAGTGGAATGAACTAGTTCTTGTTAGTCCTTCCTTTAAAGGACTTCAAGGATAATACCAGTAGTTACAAAGATCATCATAACAAAAATCATTCTCATTTCTGTACTATGTTGTGTTCTATTCAAAGTGCTTTTAGAGCTGTAATTATTGTTCTTTTTATTGATTGAGAGGTAAAAAGGAATGGTTATGGATATTGCTAATGTTGGGCTTCCCCAGTGGCTAAGTGGTAAAGAATCCACCTGCAATGCTAGAGATGAAGGTTCGATCCCTGGGTCGGGAAGGAGAAGGAAATGGCAATTCACTCCAGCATTCTTGTCTTGGAAATCCCATGGACAGAGGAGCCTGGCAGGCTACAGGCCATGGGGTCACAAAAGAATTTGACATGACTTAGCAACTAAACAACAACAACAAATACTCATGTTAGCATTGGATATTGAAAGTTCCAGAGCCAACTCCACAATTGATTAGCCACATGACACCAAAATTATCATGTATCATTGACTCCAGCAATTTCCTTTTCTACAAAATAGTGACATTCTTTCCTGCCTATATCATCTGCTGTCATGGATACTAAAGATGTATTAATACATGAAGCGTATTTGTAAAGCACAGTACTTAAACATAGGCCCTGAAGTCACATTGTTTAGATTCGGTTCCTAGCCCTATTATTATCTTTATATCAATAGACAAGTTATGAATCACTTTAATCACATTTTCCTATCTGTGAGATGGAAATAATATTTGTTGTTGTTTAGTCACTACATTGTGTCTGAATATTTTGGAGGGTTCCAGCCCTCCAGGCTCCTCTGTACATGGGATTTCCCAGGCAAGAATACTGGAGCGGGTTGTCAATTTCTTCTCCAGGGGATCTTCCCAATCCAGAGATAGAACCCACGTCTCCTGCATTAGCAGGCAGATTCTTCACCACTGAGCCACAAGGGAAGCCCAGAGAAAACATTAGTATCTCTTATTGAGTTGCTATGAGATGATGCATTAAAAGACTTTAACACAATGCCTGTTACATAGAAAGGGATTAATAAATATTATTTATAAAATGCTGGGTGGGACGCTTCCCTGGTGGCTCATATGGTAAAGAATCTGCCTGCAGTGCAAGAGACCTGGCTTTGATCCCTGGGTCGGGAAGATCCCCTGGAGAAGGGAATGGAAAACTACTCCAGAATTCTTGCCTAGAAAATTCCATGGACAGAGGAGCCTGGTGGGGGTATAGTCCATAGTGTTGCAAAGAGTCACACACAACTGAGTGACTTTCACTCACACAAAGATAATTGATTAATATATTTAATCATGATCAAATTCCCATATGGAAAATAGAAATCTTAATTTACATAGGAATTAAGTATACCAAGACATTAAATGACATATGCAAAATCCTATTTTCCTGCCATCTTGAGACTTTGATATACTTATCTCCATCCATGGGATTTTCAGGCAAGAGTACTGGAGTGGCGTGCCATTGCCTTCTACATATTTATCTTACTAAACATTAAAAATAGAAATCACCTCTATTATTTTGAAACACTTCACATTTTCCAGATATCATACTAAGTGCTTTCTATACATTATCTTGTTGGATTCTCATAATAGTCCTGAAAATGGACTCCATGTTCTGTCCATTTTACACATCTCTATAGACATAACAGTACATTTGTAAAATTAATAACTTGCCAAAGTAATAGACCCACTTTTTTGGGAAAAGCTATCTCAATATAGGGGCCAGTATTGTTGATTAACCATGATGCTATATTGATTCTCACCATGCAGTATTGCCAGAATAATAGTATTTGTCAAGCAATTAATCTCCATTTATTCACACAAGCAATTAAATAAGCTCTAAGATTTTATCCAGTGCCATACTGCCTAATACAATGGAGGCAGAAAGAGAAGAAGGATGTGCACAGAAATAAGAATTGATATTTATTTCCTACTATGCACCAAGAACCAAACTAGACATATGTTATCTCATTTAGTCCTTACAACTGTTTATGAGTTAGATATTCATATATCCATTTTTTACATATGAAGAGGATAAGTAGTTGAAATAACTAAGGTACCCAAAATCAAACAGCAAATAACTAGCTGGTTGCTCTAATTCTCAAGAGCACTTTCCTATGCTCTCAGTGTTATGATCTAGGTATGTCTATGTGCTGTACTTAGTTGCTTAGTTCTGTCCAATTCTTTGCAACCCCATAGACTGTAGCCCACCAGATTCCTCTGTCCATGGGGATTCTCCGGGCAAGAATCCTGGTGTGAGTTGCCATGACCTCCTCCAGGGGATTTTCCAAGCCCAGTGATCAAACCCAGGTCTTCCACATTGCAAGCCGATTCATTATTGTCTGAGCCACCAATGAAGCCCAGGTATGAATATAGTCATACATGAACAAGGCTAAAGTGTCTGAGCAGACATCCCAGAGGAGGAAATAAATGATCTAAATTGTGAGGGAAGACTTGGTGTCTACAGACAGAAGGAAAAGCAGAGAATGTGAAGTCTGTCTATTTCCAAATGGATATGGGTGGGAAAACAACTGTCTTGTGACAGTGGTTCTGTCTGTCTCATTCATGATTGCACCTACAACTACCCAGGCAATTCAGTGATCAATAAATAACTGTTGAATGGCTGGCCATCTCTGTCCTCTAAGCACTTGACTAGGTACTATGGAAATTGGAATACTTTTCATGCATGTAATGAATACATATTTGACTAAGACTCATTTCTCAAAAATGTTTTAGCATACTTAAATAAAGGAGCTATAGGTGTGAGGGAGAGTATTAAGGAAGATCTGAGTGTTGGCAGGAGCAGGCTGGCTGGCAGGGCACCAAAAAGTTTCACAGGGAGGCACCTCTTTGGTGACTATGGCATATCAGGCTGGCCAATCCTAGCACCTGACTTGTCAGTGTCCCAGAAGTGATTGCACTTACCCATGCTGAACACTTACGCATGCTTCAGTCACGTAACTGAAACTTACAAGAAGGTGAAAAGCATAAATCAAAACATGTCTTTATAGTTTATATTAAAAACTATACTTGTCAAAAGAACTATTTCAATTTTTTGGCCACAGCAGTGCATTCTTTCCCTGGAATAAAACACACAGGAATCTCCAGTATAAAAATGTTACTTGTTTGTGCAAGGGAATAAAACACAGAAGTATATGGTTTAGCAAAAATTATCACCTAAAAAATAATTCATGTACACTGAGCCATTTTCCATAAGGAAATAACTGTAAGCACTTTACATGAATTATCTTATTTAATCTTAATAATTGCCATTTAAAGTGGTATCACTATTATCCCCACTTATAGACTAAGGAATTGAAGTTTGGAGCTATGGAGCCACTTCTCCCAACATATTACCTCTCTAACTCTGAAATCTTGACTTTGAAAACCAAGCTCTTTATCTTTGGGCAATAATGTTGTATTTATTATGAACTATTAATAACTAGGCATTCAAAACATGAAGGGCAATAAGGTAGACCCATTCCTTCCCGAGTGGAACGTAAAGGTTAATGAAAAAAAATCAGATATTTTATAGCTACTTATTCACATAATTAAATCTAATTGTAACTGTAATGAATCACCAATAAGAAGTCCACTCTCATCAAAGTGGACAGGCAATTCTTTGAGGAAATGAAATTTTGGCTGAGATCTGTACATTCTTCCAGTTGTTACAGATAGGGAACTAGCTCTCAGTGACAAGAAAATAGGCTTACTAAAGAAAGTTAAAGAAGCACAGGAAGAAAATGGGACAAGATGAGTTTAAAGAGATAGACACTGGTTTTACACTTTCCTTGCCACTCACTGAAGTTTGGATGCTAAATCATTAAGGACTTTTAATCTCAAGAATGCTTAAAACAGAATCAGATCTGTGATTTAAAATGATGACAATAGTTTGCATAATGAGAAGAAATGAGACAGGTGCAGAGAATTTAGTTTAGAAGATTGCAGTGGTCCAGCTAGTAATGAAGATAGCTTGGGCTACTATGTGGCTATTGAATTAGCCAGAAACAAAGATATTCTCAGCTCAATATTAAGGAATCAGGGTCTTTTAGGGACAATTTGTGTTGATACTCATGATCTCAAAGCAAAATCTCTCAAGTAAGCTGCTGTGCTATTTACACACATATATACCTATGACAATCCTAGACAGCATATTAAAAAGCAGAGATATTACTTTGCTGACAAAGATCCATCTAGTCAAAGCTATAGTTTTTCCAGCAGTCATGTATGCTTGTGAGAACTGAACTATAAAGATAGCTGAGCACTGAAGAATTGATGCTTTTGAACTGTGGTGTTGGAACAGACTCTTGAGAGTCCCTTGGACTGCAAGGAGATCAAACCAATCAATCCTAAAGGAAATCAGACCTGAGTATTCACTGGAAGGACTGATGCTGAAGCTGAAACTCCAACACTTTGACCACCTGATGCAAAGAACTGACTTATTGGGAAAGACCCTGATGCTGGGAAAAATTGAAGGCAGGAGGAGAAGGGCACAACAGAGATGAGATGGCTGGATGGCATGACTGACTGAATGGACATGAGTTTAAGCAAACTTCAGGAGTTGGTGATGGACAGGGAAGCCTGGCATGCCACAGTCCATGGGGTCACAAAGAGTTGGACACGACTAAGCAACTGAAATGAACTGATACCTATTGCTATTTATTCAATCAATACTCTGAGAAGAGTTAAATCCAGGAAGCTGTCAAATCTGTAAATAAGTTTAAATAATATTATCTTGGTGACATTTTCTCTTAGGAAATGTTAAATCTTAAAAAAAAAATACTTTTAATTAGTAGTTTGACATTTATTATTGGAGTAGATACAGTCAGTGTAACAAACCATTCTTCCAAATGTAGTGACCACAAGAACACTGTTGGATATCATGCTTTTGATAAAGGGCTGTAGCTAAGTATTTATGCTCACATCTTTTTTGCTCGACAGTAAGGCTCAAAGCTCATTTGGGGAGCAGAGGGCGAGCACCTGAGAAGATACAGCTGATGATTCAAATAGTAGGAGGTTTGATAGGCAGATACTCAATTCATGTCAAATATAAGAAGGGCATAGCAAACCACTCTAGTATTCTTGCCTGGAGAATTCCATGGACAGAGGAGCCTGGCAGGCTACATACAGTCCATGGGATCACAGAGTTGGACACGACTGAAGTGACTTAGCACAGCACACGTCAGATACAAAGTTATGTATTTGGGGTGAGTACGATATGAAGAATAAAGAATCTAGTTGAAAAGTTTCAACAAAATAAAAGGAAAAACAAGAAAAAAGAAATATAAGCCTGATAGTACAGAGCTGCAATCTCCAATAAATACCACTAGTCAGATATGACTGTAAGTAATTAAGTAAGTGAAGTCGCTCAGTAATGTCCAACTCTTTGCGACCCCATGGACTGCAGCCTACCAAGCTTCCCCGTCCATGGGATTCTCCAGGCAAGAATACTGGAGTGGGTTACCATTTCCTTCTCCAGGGGATCTTCCTAACCCAGGGATCGAACCCGGCTCTCCCACATTGAGGCAGACGCTTTAACCTCAGAGCCACCAGGGAAGCCCCAGATGTGACTGTTCAGCCCTTTAAATGAGATAATACTAATGGAGATGTGCTACACTGTAACATAATATTCAAACTTAAAGAGTGCAAAAAAAAAAGAATGGAAAATTTCTCAATAACAATATTGATTACATGTTGAAATGATAATATTTTGGATCTATTAGTTTAAAAGAAATAGAAATAAAATTAAATTTTATAAAATGAATTATAAATAAAAATTTGATGTCATGTGTTCTTTTTTAAATTTTTTTATTAGTCATTTGTTCTTTATACTTTAAAACTTGTGGCTGTAAGAAAATGTAAATTGTATATGTAGTTCACATTACATTTCTACTGGACAGCACTGGTATAGAGAAAAGAATAAAAGTAAGTGTCCCCTATGAAATACGATAGAAAAATGTGAATAATTATGCATTTCTAAAATTTTTTAAATATATGGAGAAATGAGAGAATGTAGATTGTGTCAAAGACATCAGATTGTGCCATAGTGGTCAGCAAACTTAAGGATAGCTTGGAGTCTGAACAGAAGAAAAACTGTTGAGTAATAATTTTTATTTTATTAGTGTGCAATGCACTTTACAGATAATAGTGGACTTATTCCAGGTTAGTATAAAGCAAGATTGTTTATTCCTATGAATGTAATGTGAAAAGACGACTTTGTGCCTTTACAAGGAAATCGGTTGGAAGAAGTCTCCAGATTCTTCCGATAAACCTCAAAGGTGAGTAAGACTATGAGAAGGCAATAATGTTGAAATCCTCCTGATATTTTAAATCTACAATCCATGAAGACCTGAGAAGTTTAACTACATTTATGCTATTTCCACAAGAAGTCATAGCAACATTTGTGCTTCCTAGAATTCTCCAATGAGTTCATTGAAATTTTGTTAAAAGGATTGTTTTTAAAATCTCAACCCGTGAGAGGACCCAGACAAACCTACATACCTCTCTTACTGCCACACACATCTTTGCCCATTGTCACTGAAGGAAAGTATGGTTGTCTTTTTCATCAAAGAGACTGAATGAGTGTGGACTGGTACTTAAGCTTTCCACCTGTTCCAGCAAGCTGAGTGTTTCCTTTCACTCTACATTTGTTTAATTGGCTCAAGTGGAACAGATCTGAGGATCTGGACAAATATGAACATTTGCGTTTTTGAAAGGATTTGGGAATAAGTCCAGACTAATAGAACTGGAACTACTTTATCCTGGGCAGCAACTTACCATTCTTCCCACTGGGAAAAGAAAGAGATTCAGTTACCGCTAGGGCTTTATCAGCATTCAAAGTGAGGTAGGAAATGAAGGCACTTCTGCCTCTGTCGTCCAGTATTTCAGGTGGGGTTTAGAGCTCAATTGTCTTCATTCTCCTCAGGTCTCTAGGCCAAAGTTAACAGCTGGTCAAATCCCTTTGGCATAAGGGTTCATTTCCTCTGCTACACTGATATGTCCAAACACTCTCTGGCCTCAAAGGTGAACCTAGAGCCTGTCATACAGAGGAAAGTAAGTCAGAAAGAGAAACACAAATTTGTATATTAACATGTAAGTATGGAATCTAGAAAAATGGTACTGATGAACATATTTGCAGGACAGGAATGCAGATGCAAATATGAGAATGGACTTGTGAACACAGGGGAGGAAGGAGAGGGTGGGACAAATTGAGAGAGTACCATTGGCAGATATACACTGCTATATGTAAAATAGATGGCTAGTGGGAAGGTATTCCACAGGGAGGTCAGCTCAGTGCTCTGTGATGACCTAGAGTGGTAGGATGGGGGTACTGTGGGGATGGAGGCTCAAGAGGGAAGGGGATATAGCTGATTCACATAGTTGTACAGCAGAAACCAACACAACATTGCAAAGCAATATACTCCAATTAAAAAACAAAATTTAAAAAATACAAAAAGAAGTGAATCAGGAAGGCTTCAATGTGTCAACTGTTGCAATCACTTTCCTGCACATTGCATGTTACCTGGTGGCTGTCAGTACTTTCACAAACATTGCTTCGGTTGACCCCATAATGAACTCTGGTATTGAGAAGATAGATAACTGCTAACTGATTTTGCCTTAAGGATCCTGAGTACACACTTCTACATTGGATGCCTTGTTTTGAAAATGTCGCTGAACCCTCCCAAGGATGACAGACATTCAGTGGAAATGAGGATTCAGTCAAACTGGTTAACCTTGGGTGTGTGCTACTGTCCAGGATTTCTTCATTTCCAAGAGCTTCCTGTCTCTCATTTTTCTAGCTTCTAGCTGCAATCATATCTCACTGTCACAAGCAAAAGTTCAGAAGTCCCTCTTCGATAAGGAGTCCTCAGGAACAGGGGAAGCTCTCTTAACTAGGTAAGATCAAGACTTAGAACAACTGGGAGGCAGGTTGGGAGTGATAGCCAGGTACAGGGCTCTGCATTGAGGCTTCCTGTGTTCCTGTCCTAATTCTCTCACCTCTTGGCTCTGTAACCTTGGACAGATCTTTAATCTCTCTAAGCGTTCACTAATTTCTTTGATAAAATGAGGATAATAACAATAGCTATTTCAATGGCATTTCTTCAATATCTAAATAACATACATGAAACATTTAGAACAGGGCCTGGAACAAGCTGAGCCCTCAATACACATTAGCTATTATTAATTTCAAAAATAGTTTTAATCACATAACAGTTATAGCTATAAAATCAACTGCAGCCAGATAGCAAGTTTATGGAAATCTACTGAACTTCAAAAGTAAACTCCGAATTTCTCTACAAGTCTGTCATTAATTTATTACCATAAAGTTTCTCTGATGTTACTCTGTTGCTCGTTCTTAGATTAAAAAAAAAATACTGAAAAGAGCTTACACTGCGACTAATGCGTTATATGTCACTGATCCTCCCTACAATCTTATAAGGTAGGTTGTTTTATTATCCTAATATCACCAGCAGGAAAAACAAGAGACAAAGCTACTGAATAACTTGCCCAAGGTCAGGAATCTTGTTCATGGTGAGGCTGAACTGTAGCTCCCCTCTGATAAGTACTCTGCATTGTGATGTTGGGCAACTGCTTTGAGGAGGCATGCTTTTAAACTGTGCTAAGGAAGAGACATTGCACATTCAAATGTGCAAAAGTTGCCTTTGGTTGTTCACAAGAGAGATAGTCACATCATTTTAAACTCACCATAAACCTGTTTGTTTGAAGCTTCATTGTTCATTGCTCTTGTTTACTTTGTGGGATGTTAGAGGAGCTTAAAGGATAACTCCACTTTTAGCTTCTCCATGGTGTGGAAACTTGTCCTCTGAATCTTTATATATCCTGGCAACTCACAGGTCAGCAAAGATTTAAATTAAGTGAAAATTCTGGATTAAAATAAGAGAAAAAATAAACCTTCATATTAGTTCATTTCATATCTGGGCAATTTCTATGTGAAAAAATAGATTAATAGTGTTCAGAGTTAGCTCATTGTATTTACTCTCTTCCACACTGTCTCAGCTTTCTCAGGATGTTATTCAAGTTTTCACTGGGGGACTATTTCATTTTGTTAATCAATTTTGACATATAACAATTTGTGGTTATTAAATGTTTTCTATCAGGCATTCCCACCATGTGGCTGTTTTTAACAACAGCCTATTTGATTTGTGGAACTTTAAATGCTGCTGGATTCTTCAATTTGGAAAAAGAAGCAAATCCTGAAGTGTGGATGAGTACTGTAAGTGATGGAGAATTCCAAAGAACATCAAATAAAGCAGATTAATAGGTTGTAAGATTATTGAAGCTCCTGTTATAGCAGAAAACCTCTGATATAGATTAAACATAAGTGATTTTTAGAGATTTGCTGGTGGCTCAGACAATAAAGAATCTGCCTGCAATGTAGGAGACCTGAGTTTGATCCCTGGATAGGAAAGATCCCTGGAGAAGAGAATGACTGCCCACTCCAATATTCTTGCCTGGAGAATTCCATGGGCAGAGGAGCCTGGTGAGCTACAGTCCATGGGGTCTCAAAGAGTTAGACATGACTGGCAACTGAGCACACACAGATTTTAAGCCCTCTAGATGATATATGTGACTGCAGTCTACTGGACTGGGTTTTATTACCTTTGAACCAAGAGCAGTCTCACAGTTGACATTTATATACATAAATGTCAATTGTTTCATATATGTATCTATATATGTGTGTGTGTGAGTCACTTTGCTGTACCCCGAAACTAAAACAACATTGTTAATCAACTATACCCCAGTATAAAATAAAAACTTTAAAAAAATGTAATACCTACATTTTGTATATACACAATGGAACTTTACTCAGCTGTAAAAAGAATAATGCCATTTTCAGTTATATTGATGGACCTAGATTATCATACCACGTAAGTCAGAAAGAGAAAGACAAATGGCATATGAAGTCACTGACATATGAAAACTAAAATACGATACAAATGAACTTATCTATGAAACAGGAGCACACTCACAGAGAACAGACTTGTGGTTACAAAGGGAAGGGGGCAGGGAAGGATTTGAGACTAGCCAGTGCAAACTATTATGTATAGAATGGATAAACAACAAGGTCCTATCGTCTCCTATCTAGCACAGGGAACTATATTCAATATCCTATAATAAGCCATAATGGAAAAGAATATGAAAAAGAATATATATAATACATATATGTTGTGTGCATGTGTATAAAACTGAATTAGTTTGCTATACACCAGAAACTAACACAAATTTGTAAATTAACTACATTTCAATTAAAATATGTCTATATGTACTTTAAAAAAGAGAATTGACTTGAGAATATAGTTTTGTCAGAAGAATGAGTCAAAGATAGATATTATCTCCAACTCCCCCAAAACATTTACCACTAGCAGACTTTTTCTAATAGTCCACTTATTTTTTTAATCATGACTTTATGTAGTAAATTAATCTCACTGTTCCCTGGGGCTGCAGATTTCAAATAATTGACCCTAAGAAGCACACACTAGCTGCTTTGTTCTAGCTCCTTTTGATAACCTTTAGAGAAAATGTGTAGCTAATGCTTCTATTTTTACTGAGCAGAGTGAAATCATCACCTATAATGGCTACCCCAGTGAAGAGTATGAAGTAACCACTCAAACGGGTACATACTCAGCGTCAATCGGATTCCCCATGGGCGGAAAGACACTAAGATCACAGGTACCAAACATGTCTATCTTGAGAAGGAGAGCTGCACATGAGTAAGATTTAGTACTGGCCGTTCAGTAAGACAGTGACTGATTTATCAAAATTGGTTTGAATTTTGGATTCGTTTCTATATAGTTAACAGGAAGTCTCATTGTATTCCAATTCTCTGAAGGCAAGCAAGAACTGAAAATTACAAAGGGCAAGGCTGATCTAGTGGGTTTCCTCGTTGTTGGAAAGAGACTGTGTATACACGTCCATCCCAATTTCCCAGTTTCTCCCACACAACCCCCTTTCTCCCTGGATATCAATGCATTTGTTCTCTACATCTGTGTCTCTATTTCTGCTTTGTAAATAAGATCATCTATACCATTTTTCTAGATTCCATATATATGTGCTAATATATGATATTTGTTTTTCTTTTTCTAACTTACTTCACTCTGTATGCCACTCTGTAAGTCCATCCACATCTCTACAAATGACCCAGTTTCATTCCTTTTCATGGCTGAGATATATTCCATTGTATACATGTACCACATCTTCTTTATCCATTCCTCTATTGATGAACATTTAGGCTCCTTTCATGTCCTGGCTATTGCAAACAGTGCTGCTATGTATCCTTTTGAACTATGAGGGAAATGTAACCACAAATCTTCTGAGAAGGGAGAGAGAAGAGTAAGCAAAGTATCTGCAAAGGCTCAGTGGTCTTTATTTACCAAATCACTTACTGTGATCACTCTGCATTATCTCATCTCCCATCCACATTCAGAGGCAGCTAAAATCATGTTGCTTAAGAATTCAAGAGTTTCAAAATGAAAAATGGGAGTGCGACATGGATAGGATTACTACATAAAATATGAGATGCCCAGTTAAAGTTGAATTTCAGATAAAGAGCAGATGAGTTTATCATATGCCTCATTTTATGATATATTAAAAAGCAAGTTCATTGTTAATATGAAATATAAATTTAACAGGGCTCTTGGGTCTTTTTGTTTATCTTTATTTTTGGTTTTGCTAACTCTTGCAACACCAAGCATGATGAGGAGTTGTGGGGAGCCACTATGACGTATCAAAGGAGAAACATGTGTAGGAAAGACTGCTTAAGAAGGGAGGATAGAATTTGGGCAAGACTGGGAACTAAAATATATTTATTATGTGTCTCTTTTTGGTTTGGGGTTTTTTCAGTGGGGTGTGTGTGTATGTGTGTGTGTATGAGTGATTCTTATGTTTCTGAGATGCTTTCAGTTCAGTTCAGTTCAGTTGCGCAGTCGTGTCCGACTCTTTGCGACCCCATGAATCGCAGCACGCCAGGACTCCCTGTCCATCACCAACTCCCGGAGTTCACTTTAGTTGTTATAAATTTCTCTCTCTGCCTTCTTGCCTCCCTCTAGATGCCCGGCCAGTTGTGTATCTGCAGCACGCCCTGTTTTCAGACAATGCCTCCTGGCTCGAGAATTTTGCCAACGGCAGCCTTGGATTCCTTCTAGCTGATGCTGGTTATGATGTATGGATGGGAAACAGTCGGGGGAACACTTGGTCAAGAAGACACAAAACACTCTCGGTGAACGAAGAGAAATTCTGGGCCTTTAGGTAAACTGTATCTAAGAAAGACCATGAACGCAATTTGAGACAAGTCCTTTAAATACAATAGTGTGGATGGTATTAATAATAATGTATGATACTTGGAGTCACACAGCTCCTTGCAGTCTCTACTAACAGCTCAAAGGAAAGAAACAGCAGGAAGCTCTGATTTACACTGATCCTCAGACAAGTTAATTATCATTTCAACAAGGTCATTTTAACATGTGTTTCTATCCAATACAAAATATGTCTCAAATGACAGCTTAGAAAATTTCTGGGACAACGTATGCACTCATTCAGCCAATATTTATTGAGTGCCTATTCTATGTACTGTTCTAGTCCCTGAGCATTCAAGAGTAAACAAGCCTCCCTCCACCTTCACGAAGCTTATATTTTTATCCTAGTGATGTTATTACAATTTTTTTTCTCTTGGACTGTCAATTAGTTTTGCAAAGATGATGTATATCAGTACTATATTTTACCTACAGGAACTGTGGTTGAGAATGTATAGAATACCATTTTCAGGAATACTCTAATATGAGATCTTTACAACCTTGTTAATAGGCAATAGGAAAGAATCTTTTGACACGCTGACTGCTTGCTTTAATGAAGGTGTTTTCTGCTGTCATCAGAGAACAAGCTGATGCCTGCAGTGAGCATCCTTTCTCAGGCTTAAACTCCCTGGTTGTTTGAAGCCTGCTGCTAGAACAGAACCATATTAATGAAATATTCCATACCTTATTTCTGTACCTACTGACAAGTTGGAAGGAAAGGAAGAATAGGCCAGATTGTTAGGATCAGAGCTTTTGCCCAGGGGCAAGCATCAGGAAATGCTTCATGCAGCTGGTCCTTGGTTGGGAACTTGCAGCTTGTTTACTGTAAGGCATCACAATGATTCTCTTATACTGGAAAGTACCAATCTATATTTCCTCTCATGTTCTTTTAATAAGCAGTTCCTTAGTTTGTAAAGTACCTAACTCAACCATATATTATATAGGCATTTTTTGTTCTCTCAACATTTGTATTAATGTTGGCTGAACCAGTACTATAGGATTTTGGTATATATTGAATATAACCATATATGGACAGAAATAATAATAGCAACATCCGATTGAATGTCTAATTTCTGCTAGAGTCATTCCTTTAATACTACCCAGCCCCCATAGCTCCTCTGCCGTATAGCAGTGTCATGCTTATTTTACAGATGATGAAACTTAAGCTCAGAGCATTTAAGTAATTTACGGAAAGCTACTCAGCTAGTACAAGGTACAAT
This sequence comes from Aepyceros melampus, assembly GCA_006408695.1. NCBI lineage: Eukaryota > Metazoa > Chordata > Mammalia > Artiodactyla > Bovidae > Aepyceros > Aepyceros melampus. The sequence continues at coordinate 132,240 of SJXQ01011031.1, read as the reverse complement.
CATGATTTACAACTGAGAAATTTTGAAATCTGGGTGTTAAATGGCCCTAAGCATCTTGAAGTTCCCTGGGAGAGACTGAAAGAGAGGCGTGCAAACCAGCTTAGGTAAAGGGCAGCAAAAGAAACGCAAGAGAAGGGAGTGAAGGGGAAGAATGGCAGGACTGAACTTCAGAAAATGTAGGATACACACGCCTTGAATCAATCATTCCTGCTATTAGAAAGGAACACGTATAAGCGTAGCAACAAAAACCACAATAGCTTACATGTAACTGGATAAATAATGAAACACAAACCAAGTTAGTGGACAGCACAAAATTCTGTGCATATAAAATAAATGAGCAAGTGCTCTGTTTTGAACTTAGCTGCAAATATTTATAAGGTCCTGTTTTATTCTTCAGCTTTCATGAAATGGCCAAATATGATCTCCCTGGAATAATAGACTTCATTGTAAATAAAACTGGTCAGCAGAAGTTGTATTTCGTTGGATATTCGCTTGGTACTACAATAGGTATGTTTACAAGGGTCAACATTTTTACAAGGATCAGAGCCACGCAAGAGGTCACTTTGAATCAGGAACAGAGTCACTGGTTTACATTTAGAGTGTCCCTAATTATATGTCCTATGATGGGAAGCTAACCCTAGTGGCTGTAAACCTGAATTCCAGAGACTGAGTTTGTAGGAAGAATCTTTCATCCATTTCCAGTCACTGCAGCACATTTGTAATGGTGATGTAATTTGCCAGGAACTCCAAAGAAATATTTCCGAAGACTGAGTCTCTAGATCTCCTCCAGGCTGAAAAAGTAAAGCCAAATGGCATGAAATATCCTTGAAGAATGATAAATATACATCAATCATACCTTCCTCACAACCCACATGGGATATTAAAAAATAAAAAAGAGGGCTTATATTCATACTTGAACAAATTTTAAAAGATATAGTAATGTTTTCTTTGTGAATCAGAATGCAAAAACTTACTATAAGTAAATCGGGCATATATATTTAGTGTATGATTCATGGGCGGCTCAAGCGGTAAAGAACCCGCCTGCCAATGCAGGAGACGTAAGTGACACAGGCTTGATCCCTAGCTCAGCAAGAGCCCCTGGAGGAGGAAATGGCAACCCACTCCAGCATTCTTGCCTGGAGAATCCCATGAACAGAAGAACCTGGAGGGCTACAGTCCACATGGTCACAAAGAGTCGGACATGACTGAAGTGACTTAACACACAATTAACTGTAAGCACTGCACAGAAAGCTTTTTAAAAGTCCAAGAAATGTACTTTGAATGTATACTTCTTAATGCTTTCCCAGATTTTTCAAAAAAGAAATCAATAATCTAGTTTCAAATAAAAATTTAAAAACCCTGTACTATTAAAAATATGAATTTGTTCTCAATCTTCCACCAAAATTTCTAACTTTAAAAGACTGGGTTAAATGAAAATGCACTCTTAGTTTGGGTGAAAATGTGTGAGAGATAATAAATAATCCTGCTGCTGCTGCTAAGTCACTTCAGTCGTGCCCGACTCTGTGCGACCCCATGGACAGCAGCCCACAAGGCTCCTCCATGCCTGGGATTCTCCAGGCAAGAACACTGGAGTGGGTTGTCATTTCCTTCTCCAATGCATGAAAGTGAAATGTGAAAGTGAAGTCGCTCAGTCGTGTCTGACTCTTAGCGACCCCATGGCCTCCAGCCTACCAGGCTCCTCCGTCCATGGGATTTTCCAGGCAAGAGTACTGGAGTGGGTTGCCATTGCCTTCTCCAAATAAATAATCCTACATTACCACTATTATTATCAAGAACAACCATGTATTTACCAGTGTTTTATACTGATAAAGTGAAAATGAAAGTTGCTCAGTCATGTCTGACTCTTTGTGACCCCATGGACTATACAGTTCATGGAGTTCTCCAGGTCAGAATACTGGAGTGGGTAGCCTTCCCTTCTCCAGGGGATCTTCTCAACCCAGGGATCGAACCCAGGTCTTCCGCATTGCAGGCAACTTCTTCACCAGCTGAGCCACAGAGGAAGCCTATTTATACTGATAGGCAGCTTACAAATTTAGGAGAGTCTGTGAGGCTGTGAGCATTGTTTCCCAGGTGGCGCTAGTGGTAAAGAACTCACCTACCAATGCAGGAGACAGAAGAGACCTGGGTTTGATCCCTGGATCAGAAAGATCCCCTGGAGAAGGGCATTGCAACCCACTCCAATAGTCCTGCCCGGAGACCCACAGAGGGAAGTTCCTGGCCGGCTACTGTCCATAGCGTTGCAAAGAATCAGACACAACTGAAGCAACTTAGCTTGCAGCATATGAGCATTAGAGAGAATATACTAAAGGAGTATCAAAGAACTAGTAAGAGAACCCTATCCTCCTCCCCCCCCCCAAAAAAAGAAAACCTGCCACTAACAGGAAAATAATCATACCATAACTGCTAACACTTAGAGCATTTTCTATGTTTAGGGCTTTTCATTCAGGACCTACACTATCCCTCTCTAAGCTTTAGAACAAGCCTACCACTATTATTCCCATCTCATAGAAAAAGAAAACAGAAGTTCAAAGAAATTGATTGGCTCCTTCAAGGTCTCTTAACACGTTAGAGATGGCACCCAAAATTCACACCAGGTAATCTTGGCTTCACTGATGGGGTTCTTGGGTGATGTGGAGAGATTGTATGGAGAAAGATTTGAGTGTGACTAGAATAGCAGGTAAGACTTAAACTTAGAGCATTTTCTATGTTTAGGGCTTTTCATTCAGGACCTACACTATCCCTCTCTAAGCTTTAGAACAAGCCTACCACTATTATTCCCATCTCATAGAAAAAGAAAACAGAAGTTCAAAGAAATTGATTGGCTCCTTCAAGGTCTCTTAACACGTTAGAGATGGCACCCAAAATTCACACCAGGTAATCTTGGCTTCACTGATGGGGTTCTTGGGTGATGTGGAGAGATTGTATGGAGAAAGATTTGAGTGTGACTAGAATAGCAGGTAAGACTTATATATGCCCTCATTACCTGATTGGCAGGGAAAATAATCAACTTGATTATCAGGGCTCTGTGTTGCATTTCAAGCAAGACATTTTCCAGTGAGCATGATTTGCATCTTGAGCAGAGAAATTTCTGTTATGTGGGAAGGACTGATTCTTCACAGGACTTCTAACAAGTCAGGCCCAGCCCATTAAATACCACGTGGAGCAGGACTCTTCAGCCAGTGTGACCATCAAAAACTTACCTCTGCACATTTCTAGACATCTGCTGCTGCTGCTGCTGCTGCTAGACAACTTCTAGGGGGAGCTATTATGCCTGTTTCAGTTTTTGTATCAGTGCCCAGCCAGCTCCTTTTCTGGTTAAGACAGTTTCAATATTTCAACAAGAAATTCAGGAAAAAAAAAAAAAAACTTCTGCTATGGCTTTGCACGCACACATGTGCGTGCACGCGCACACACACACACACAATGGAGGGGGGCCCAGGAAAGCACAACAGGGAACCAAAACAAAGAGATCCTCCACATAGACTTTCCTGTGTGGGGCTGAGCCCCACCACCTTCATCCTCATATTGCTAGATACAAATGCAGTGCTATTGCTTTATAAATGGAGCTTACTGGGACCATGGTGGACCTTTTGGAAGCAGAGAAGATTCTGGAGGTTTCATAAGCATCCAGTGAAGAACTAGGAGCAATGCAATCTCTTCCACTGTGAAAAAGAAAAACTGTGAAATAACTGTGTGTGTGTGTGTGTGTGTGTGTGTGTGCTCAGTCATGTCCAACTCTTTGTAACCCCACAGACTGTAGCCTGCCAGGCTCCTCTGTCCATGAGATTTTCCCAGCAAGACTGGAGTGGGTTGCCATCTCCTCCTCCAGAAGAGCTAGATGGTGATGCATAAAGAGCTGATTGATTCACCTCCTACAAACTGACCATTTATTTCTAGAGATTCCGTGACTCACTCTGTCATCTCAGAGTTGGGGTAGAATGACAATACTGCCAGCACTTAGCCCCTGCTTGGTGGGGGTTGAGGGCATCCTCAGTTTACTTGGCAGGAGTTGCTTCAGCAATTTATCCCTAACTTTCCCCAACAAGTTAAATTGTCCAGAATAAGAAAGAAATGGAGATTTGAGAGTAGACAGGGCTGAAAATAGATTAACTCTGCAGAATAACTCAGAAGAGTTGCCCAATTCATGCCCCATGATTGCTGCAGTAGAAGAATAAAATGAAAAAGGAGAGCTTCACTTTTGTTAGTAGAAACATTACATCACTACCCCTAATTTTTATGAGATTGTCTTATCTCCTGTTCTCTTAGGGTTTGTAGCCTTTGCCACCATGCCTGAACTGGCACAAAGAATCAAAATGAATTTTGCCTTGGGTCCTGTGGTCTCCTTCAAATATCCCACAGGCATTTTTACCAGATTTTTCCAACTTCCAAGTTCTGCAATCAAGGTAAGTTCTTCCTTTAGCCACAGTGTATATGAGGATCTCCTTTTGGATGATAGACCCTTATTATTTGAAAATCTACTATGAAACAAAAGTAGGACATTTTGAAACCTGTAGATACCAGACTCTGGGGTCAGGTGCTGTGTGTGTGTGTGTGTGTGTGTGTGTGTGTGTGTGACAGTGTCTACAGCTCTCATATATAACTCACTATACTCAGTTATTAACAGACCTGAATATAAGTCAGAATTTCTAGCTGAGCTGACTGCTATGGCAGTTTCCTTGTCTGTTTTTGTTCCACTGGGCATGTCAATGAATTCACAGTGCTCAAATGGTAGACATTTTTCAATTTGATCACTGATGTCCTTGACTTTGATGTTAGATAAGCTGGAATAATATGCCCCTTTCCATATGGGAGCTTGCTTCAATTTACTAAAGCTAAAATGCCAAAGCCTAAATGTTTTACAGCTGAATTATTCATTCAACTATTTATTGGTTATTTTCCAATGGTTGGAAAGCTGGTTTGATGGTCAATTGTGAATTTAAGATTTTAGCCATTAAAAGTTTTTCTCTGTTTGCTTTTTGTTTCTCTAAAAAGCTCATTGACTAGTATTATATCAAGATTGCCCCTTACATGTGAATTGAAGGATAAAATAAGTTGTGGCCAAAACGAGATCAAAGAAACAAGTCAGGATATCAATAATTCATTTTTAAGATGAGATCTTGGTTTGTGGTGGAGAGGTAGGAATGGGAAAAAAAAGGATTTGTGAGTTAACACAAGGAAGAACTTTCATGAGCCCTAATGATTGATTTGATAGTAGGTTCCTGGTATTGTTTAATAAACTTAGTTCTAGGAGGTCTTCTAGGTCTTCAGCTTCAGCTGACCAGCTTCTCTACCGTCTTCAGGTGGTAGAGGCATAGATTTGAGTTACTGTGATGTTGAATGGTTTGCCTTGGAAATGAACCGAGATCATTCTGTCAATTTTGTGGTTGAACCCAAGTACTGCATTTTGGACTCTTGTTGATTATGAGGACTACTCCATTTCTTCTGTGGGATTCTTGCCCACAATAGCAGATGTCATGGTCATTTGAATTAAATTCACCCATTCCCGTTCATTTTAGTTCACTGATTCTTAAGATGTCGATGTTTGTTCTTACCATCTCCTGCTTGACCACATCCAATTTTCCTTAATTCATTGATCTAACACTCCAGGTTCCTAGGCAATACTGTTTTCGGTGTCATATCTTTTTGTTCCTTTATACAGTTCATAAGGTTCTCACTGCAAGTATACTGGAGTGATTTGCCATCCCTCCTCCAGTGGATCTTATTTTGTGGGGAAAGACTAGAGATCTCTTCAGGAAATTGGAGATATCAAGGGAACATTTCACCCAAAGATGGGTACAATAAAGGACAGAAGCGGTAGAGACCTAGCAGACATTGAAGAGACTAAGAAGAGATAGAAAGAAAACATGGAAGAAATGTACAGCAAAGATCTTAGTGAACTGGGTTAGTACAATGACGTGGTCATTCACCCAGAGCCAGACATTCTGGAGCGCGAAGTTAAGTGGGACTTAGGAACCACTGATGTTAATAAAGCTAATAATGGATGCAATGGAATTCCAATAGAACTATTCAAAACCTTAAAGGATAATGCCATCAAGGTGTTGCATTCAATATGTCAGCAAAGCTGGATCACCCAGCAGTGGCCACAGGACTGGAAAAGGTCAGTCCTCATTTCAATCCCCAAGAAGAGTAGTACTAAAGAATGTGCTAACCATTGGACAGTTGTACTTATTTCCCATGCTAGTAAGGTCATGCTTAAAATATTGCATGCTAGGCTTCAGCATTATGTGAAACAAGAACTTCCAAATGTCCAAGCTGGGTTTAGAAAAGAAAAGGAACCAGAAATTAAATTGCCAGCATTTGCAGGATCATAGAGAAAGCAAGGGAATTCCAGAAAAAATGTCTACCTCTGTTTCATCAACTATGCTAAAGCCTTTGACTGTGTGATCATAACAAACTGTGGGAAGCTCTTAAAGAGATGGGAATAGCGAACCATCTTAACCTGTCTTCTGAGCAACCTGTCTGTGGGTTGAGAAGCAAAAGTTGGAACCCTGTATAGAACAGCTGATTGATTCAAGATTGAGAAAGCGATATGACGAGACTGTCTGTTGTTACTCTGTTTGTTTAACCTATACACTGAGCACATCATAAGAGACGCCGGGCTGGATGAGCTACAAGCTGGAATCAAGGTATACCGGAAAAACATCAACAACCTCAGATGTGCAAATACTGCCACTCTAATAGCAGAAAGTGAAGAGGAACTAAGAGCCTCTTGATGAGAGTGAAGGAGGAGAATGAAAGAGATGGCTTGAAACTAATATTTAAAAACCTAAGATCATGGCATCCAGTCCCTTCACTTCATGGCAAATAGAAGGGGAGGAAGGTGGAAGTAGTGACAGATTTCCTCTTCTTGGGCTCTAAAATCACTATAGATAGTGACTGCAGCTATGAAATCAGAAGGTGATTGCTTCTTGGCAGGAAAGTTGTGACAAACTAGATGTGTGTTGAAAAACAGAGACATCACTTTTCCAACAAAGATCCGTATAGTCAAGGCTATGGTCTTCCCAGTGGTCATGTACAGTTGTGAGAGCTGAACTGTAAAAAAGTCAGAGTGCCAAAGAAATGATACCTTCAAATTGTGGTGCTGGAGAAGACTCCTGAAAGTCCCTTGGACACCAAGGAGATCAAACCAGTCAATTTTAAGGGAAATCAACCCTGAATATTTGTTGGAAGTACTGATGCTAAAGCTGAAGCTCCAGTATTCTGGTCATCTGATGTGAACAGTCAGCTCATTGGAGAAGTCCCTGATACTGGGAAAGATTGAGAGCAGAAGAAGAAGGTGTCAGAGAATGAAATGGCTGAACGGACATGAACCGATGCAATGGACATGAATTTGAGCAAACTTTGGGAGATGGTGAGGGACAGGGAGGCCTGTGCTGCAGTCCATGGGGTCTCAAAGAGTCAGACATGACTGGGCAACTGAACAACAGCAACATTAAACTTAGGGATTCCCAGGTGGCTCAGCGAGAAAGAATCCACCTGCCAATGCAGGAGATGCAAGAGATATGGGTTCAATCCCTGGGTCAGGAAGATCCCCTGGAGGAGGAAATGGCAGTTCACTCCAGTATTCTTCCTGGGAAAATTCCATGGACAGGGGAGCCTAGAGAGCTACAGTCTATGGATTTGCAAAGAGTGGGACACAACTGAATGACTGAGTAGAACGCTTCCCTCATAGCTCAGCTGGTAAAGAATCTGCCTGCAATGCAGGAGACCTGGGTTAGATTCCTGGTTGGGAAAATCCCCTGGAGAAGAAAATGGCAATCCACTCCAGTATTCTTGCCTGGAAAATCCCATGGACAGAGGAGCCTGGTGGGCTACAGTCCAGGGGGGTCACAAGAGTCGGACACGACTTAGCAACTAAACCACAATGTAACTTCCCTTTGGTGTGATTGATAGTTCTATTTCAAAATGTGTTGGCATCCATTAATTTGGGATATTTTCTACATTGGGGCAGAGTTAAGCAGGCAAAGTCGCTTCAGTCATGTCTGACTCTGTGCAGCCCCATAGACAGCCCACCAGGCTCCCCCGTCCCTGGGATCCTCCAGGCAAGAACACTGGAGTGGGTTGTCATTTCCTTCTCCAATGCATGAAAGTGAAAAGTGAAAGTAAAGTCGTTCAGTCATGCCCGACTCTTAGCGACCCCATGGACTGCAGCCTACCAGGCTCCTCCGTCCATGGGATTTTCCAGGCAAGAGTTCTGGAGTGGGTTGCCATTGCCTTCTCCAAGCAGGCAAACTAGTTAAAGTAAATCCAGAGACTGACACATCTATCACTAAGTAGACCTGTTTTGCATATGTATTGCTTTGCCTACATAGGTCAGGTCTGAAGTAGATATTTTCCCTGATTTATCTCAGTTTCTAATTCCCTATTGTCAAACTTTCTGCCACTTTAAGTCCCATTCTCTACTCCTACCCCTCCATAATATCTGTTGCCCCTAGAAGCTCCAGTTGTTCCATCGGAGATCCCCACCCAAGCCTGCTTTTTTAACCTCTAGACGTTTTAATCATGCCGTCGCCCATAACATCATTTTCTTCTATCCAATAGCACCCTCCCTTCAGTACATCATCCTCTACTTTTCAACATGAAAGCCAAGCACTCTGGTACACTACCAGAAAGGTGATGTGTACATAGGTAAAACCCTGCTTTTCTTTCCTAATCAAGGCAATGTTTGGCCTTAAAGGAGAAACTACTCTACTTCTCTTGCCAGTTAATGAGAAATATAGGCAATCACTGATTGGACCGATTTCAGGGAGCTTTCACAATGGATAAATTAGCTAATTTGGGGCTGATGATCATTGCTACCATCTCCTTGTAAATTATGTTTGATGATATTCCCTAGGTAAAGATTGATTTATAAATAGTTACTTTTCCAAAATAACTTGGTCTCCTTGAGCAAAACAGGAAAAAAATATATGAATATAAATACAAATATAAGAATTCTCATTCTGGGGGTGAAGGGAATGTCAAGAAGTCTGAAAATGATTCTTGAAAGAATAATTATATTTTATTTTTTACAGAAGTTGTTTGGTACCAAAGGTTTCTTTTTAGAAGAAAGTATAAGGAAGTCACCTTCTATCAAAATCTGCAACAATAAAATATTATGGGTGATATGTAGTGAATTTCTGTCCTTATGGGCGGGATTCAACAAGAAAAACATGAATATGGTATGTATAAAGATTCTGGGGCCATTTGATGCTTTTAGAAATTCCAGCTTTCCTTTGGTTCTTCTTTTTGTGTTTTATTTTATTCATTTCTTTTTGGCTGGGCTGGGTCTTTCTTTGTTGCTGTGCAGGCTTTCTCTGCTTGCAGGGAGTGGGAGCTACTCTCTAGTTGAGGTGCACGGGCTTCTCATTGCAGTGGCCTCTCTTGTTCTGGAGAACGGGTTCCCAGCACGCTTGCTTTGGTAGTGTGGTTCCTGGGCTCTAGAGCACAGGCTCAACAGTTGTGGCCGCTGGGCTTAGTTGCTCCACGACGTGTGGGATCTTCCCAGATCAGGGATCCAACCTGTGTCTTCTGCATTGGCAGGTGGATTCTTCACCACTGAGCCCCCAGGGAAGTTCCCTTTGTTTCATTTTGATGTCTCTATCATATTACATAAACTAATGCGGTCCTCTGAACTCATTTTAAAGGCAGAGATTTTCTCTGCCTAGAAGATTAGATATTCAATGTGAAGACTGAAGAAGAGAATAGGCAGCCTCATCCTTTCATCTCTGGTCAAATTTAATATAATAGTTGTGCAACAATAGATAGCAGTTTCACATGTTTGCAATTAATGGGATCTTCCCAGATCAGGGATCCAACCTGTGTCTTCTGCATTGGCAGGTGGATTCTTCACCACTGAGCCCCCAGGGAAGTTCCCTTTGTTTCATTTTGATGTCTCTATCATATTACATAAACTAATGCGGTCCTCTGAACTCATTTTAAAGGCAGAGATTTTCTCTGCCTAGAAGATTAGATATTCAATGTGAAGACTGAAGAAGAGAATAGGCAGCCTCATCCTTTCATCTCTGGTCAAATTTAATATAATAGTTGTGCAACAATAGATAGCAGTTTCACATGTTTGCAATTAGTCACCACTTGCTATAGTCAGCTTGATTTTATAATGCAATGCATTAAAAAATAAAGTAAAATCCTAGGAAAGAGGCTTTAAACTTATTCTTTGTGTCCTCTCTTGTTGGGTCACCTTAGCCTCAAATGCACCACTTGAAACATATAAGACAGCATGGAATGGAATGGAATGGATTCTGCCTTGCCATTCTAGTGCAATATTTGTTTATTCATTCTTAGCATAATTATTCTCTGCTTCTTAAAGGCACAGTTTTTTCATGGGGTGATAATTGCTGTAATATGTTTTGTTTTGTTTGTTCTGTCTTCAGAGCCGAATGGATGTGTATATGTCCCATGCTCCCACTGGATCGTCAATACAGAACATCCTGCATATAAAACAGGTAGCGTCTTTGCCATGGAAAGCCATTCCCCTTATTTTCTTTATATTTGAAAGGACAGAGTTAGCATGTCTGTTCTAAGAAGCTTAGCAGCTACCTTCCATTTTACCTTTTTCTCCATCTTTATAGTTGCATTTCCCTGGATTTTAAGAGAAAGAATAAGGTATTTGCAGACCAAGTCGGTCACATAAATGAATCCCGTTTTATTTATTTATTTTTTTAAAGACTTTAAAGATTTTATTTTATTTTTTTAAGTTGATATAAGATATATTTTTTAATTTATTTTTTCAAAATTAATTTTGATTTTTTAGTTTGTTTTGCTTTACAATACTGTATTCGTTTTGCTATACATTGACATGAATCAGCCACAAGTGTATATGAACTCCCAATCCCGACCCCCCCCCACCATTTAATACCACAGTAATCCAAGTCTATGCCTCCCAACCACTAAGGCCAAAGAAGCTGAATGGTTCTATGATGACTGATAAGACCTTCTAGAATTAACACCAAAAAACAGATGTCCTTTTCATCATAGTGGGCTGGAATGCAAAAGTAGGAAGTCAGGAAATATCTGGAGTAACAGGCAAATTTGGCCTTTGAGAACAAAATGAAGCAGGGTAAAGGCTAACAGAGTTTTGCCAACAGAACACACTGGTCATAGCAACACCCTTTTCCAACAATACAAAAGATGACTCAACACATGGACATCACCAGATGGTCAATACTGAAATCAGAATCATTATATTCTTTGCAACAGAAGCTCTATACAGTCAGCAAAAACAAGACTGGGAGCTGACTGTGGCTTAGATCATGAACTCCTTATTGCAAAATTCAGACTAAAATTGAAGAAAGTAGGGAAAACCACTAGACCATTCAGAAATGACCTAAATAACATCTCTCACAATTTATACAGAGGAAGTGACAAAAAGATTCAAGGGATTAGATCTGATAGACAGAGTGCCTGAAGAACTATGGATGTAGGTTTATAACACTGTACACGAGCCTGTGATCAAAACCATTCCCAAGAAAAAGAAATGAAAAAGGCAAAATGGTTTTCTGAAGATGTCTTACAAATAGCTGAGGAAAAAAGGAGAAGCAAAAGGCAAAGGGGAAAAGAAAAGATACATCCATCTGAATGCAGAATTCCAAAGAATAGCAAGGAGAGATATGAAAACCTTCCTAACTGATCAATGCAAAGAAACAGAGGAAAACAGTAGAATAGGAAAGACTAGAGATCTCTTCAAGAATAGTAGAGATACCAAGGGAACATTTCATGCAAAGATGGNACATCCATCTGAATGCAGAATTCCAAAGAATAGCAAGGAGAGATATGAAAACCTTCCTAACTGATCAATGCAAAGAAACAGAGGAAAACAGTAGAATAGGAAAGACTAGAGATCTCTTCAAGAATAGTAGAGATACCAAGGGAACATTTCATGCAAAGATGGGCTCGATAAAGGACAGAAATGGAATGGACCTAACAGAAGCAGAAGATGTTAAGAAGAGGTGACAAGACTACACTGAAGAACTATACAAAAAAGATCTGAATGACCCAGATAACCACGATGGTGTGTTCACCCACCCAGAGCCAGACATCCTGGAGTGCAAAGTCAAGCAGGCTTTAGGAAATATTACTAATAACAAAGCTAGTAGAGGTGATGTAATTCCAGCTGAGCTATTTCAGATCCTAAAAGATGACGCTGTGAAGGTGTTGCACTCAATATGCCAGCAAATTTGGAAAACTCAGCAGTGGCCACAAGACTGGAAAAGGTCTGTTTTCATTTCAGTCCCAAAGAAAGGCAATGCCAAAAAATGTTCAAACTACCGCACAATTGTTCTCATCTCACACACTAGTAAAGTAAGGCTCAAAATTTTCCAAGCCAGTCTTCAACAGTACACGCACTGAAAACTTCCAGATGTTCAAGCTGGACTTAGAGAAGGCAGAGGAACCAAAGATCAAATTGCCAACATCCGTTGGATCATAGAAAAGCAAGCAAGAGAATTCCATAAAAATATCTGCTTCTGCTTCATTGACTAGGCTAAAGCCTTTGACTGTGTGGGTCACAACAACTGCAGAAAATTCTTAAAGAGATAGGAATACCAGACCACTTTTACTTGCCTCCTGAGAAATCTGTATGCAGGTCAAGAAGTAACAGTTAGAACTGGACACAGAACAACATACTGGTTCAAAATTGGAAAAAGAGTACATCAAGGCTGTATATCGTTACCCTGCTTCTATGCAGAGTACATCATGTAAAATGCTGGGCTGGATGAAGCACTAGCTGGAATCAAGATTTCTGGGAGAAATATCAATAACTTCAGATATGCAGAGGATATCACCCTTATGGCAGAAAGCAAAGAGGAACTAAAGAGCTTCTTGATGAAAGTGAAAGAAGAGATCGAAAATTTTGGCTTAAAACTGAGCATTCAAAAAACAAAGATGATGGCATCTGGTTCCATCACTTCATGGCAAATAGATGAGGAAACAATGGAAATAGTGATGGACTTTATTATGTGGGGATGCAAAATCACTGCAGATGGTGACTGCAGCCATGATATTAAAAGATGCTTGCTCCTTGGAAGAAAAGCTATGACCAACCTAGACAGCATATTAACAAGCAGAGGCATTCCTTTACCAGCAAAGGTCCACTAGTCAAAGCTATGGTTTTTCCAGTAGTTGTATATGGATATGAGAGTTGGACCATAAAAAAAGCTGAGCGCTAAAGAATTGATGCTTTTAACTGTGGTGTTGGAGAAGACTCTTGAGAGTCCCTTGGGCAGCAAGGAGATCAAAGCAATCAATCCTAAAGGAAATCAATCACTGGCAGGACTGATGCTAAAGCTGAAGCTCCAATACTTTGGCCACCTGCTGTGAAGAACTGAAAAACTGACTCAATGGTAAAGACTCTGACGCTGGGAAAGATTGAAGGCAGTAGAAGAAGGGGACGACAGAGGATGAGATGGTTGGATGGCATCACCAACTCAATGGACATGCATTTGAGCAAGCTCCAGGAGTTGGTGGTAGACAGAGAAGCCTGGCATGCTGCAGTCCATGGGGTCGCAAAGAGTCGGACATGACTGAGCGACTGAATGAACTGTAAAGGGTGTGCAGAGGGGGCCATGTGACTCAGACCTCACCTTGCTTCCTACTTCCCTCCCCAGACTCACATCACAGGTGAGACTCCCCAGAAAGCAGGCTCCAGTGCAGAATGTTTATAGGGGAGCCTCTTGGGGTCAGTCCCTTTGAAAGGAAGGGAGGATGATGGCGGTTGCGCAGAGGGAAAACCTGGGCTGAGAATCTGAAGGATGCTCTGGTTCGTCCCATGGGGAGCCCTGGAGCTGGGATGCTTTAGAGTATCAATCAGGACAAGGGGATCAGGTCTGTATATTCTGGGCAGGCCAGTCATCAAATACAGTCCTTCCTGCAGTGTGAGCAGGAGGAAGTTCTTTTCAGCCCCCTGAAGAGGCCCCAGGTGGCCCAGCACCAATGGAGTTCACGTCATTCGTGGTCACCAAGTTCCCTTTGGCCCCGGCCACCCTTTTCGTGTGTGTTAGTCACTCAGTCATGCCTGTAGCCATGGACTGTAGCCTATGGCCCATCCATGGAATTTTCCAGGCAAGAATACCGGAGTGGGTTGCCATTTCCTCCTCTGGGGATCTTCCTGAGTCAGGGATTGAACCTGGGTCTTCTGCATTGCAGGCAGATTCTTTACCATCTGAGCCACCAGGGAAGCCACGCTTTTTAGCCAAATGCTTTTTTTTGTTTTAAAGATTTTTTTCAATGCAGACCATTTTTAAAGTCTTTATTGAATTTGTTACAATACTTGAGGTGGTTGTTTAGTCCCTAAGTTGTGTCTGACTTTTGCGACCCCATGGACTGTAGCCCACCAGGCTCCTCTGTCCATGGGGATTCTCCAGGCAAGAATACTGGAGTGGGTTGCCATTTCCTTCTCCAGGGATCTTCCCGAATCCAGGGACTGAACCCATGTCTCCTGCACTGCAGGCGGATTCTTTACCAACTGAGCCACAGGGAAGCCCATATTACAATATTGCTTCTGTACTTTTTTTTATGTTTTGCGTTTTTGGACATAAGGCCTGTGGGATCTCAGCTCCTGACCAGCAATTGAAACTGCACTGTCTGTATTGGAAGGCAAAGTCTCAATCACGGGACCACCAGGAAACTTCCTAATACGTTTATTTGTTGACTTTTTATTTCTGCCTTCATGGTGTGTGGGATCTTAGCTCCCTGGCCAGGGATCAAACCTGTGCCCCGCACAGTGGAATCGTGGAATCTTAGCCACTAGACCACCAGGGAAGACCCCTGAAATGCTTGTTTTTAAGTTTCATTTTCTTGTCACTGTGGAGGATCCCTCGAGCTTGAATGAGCTGTCAGGGGCCTCTCTGCTCCATTCCCAATGCCCTGCCCCTTCCCCAGGGTCGGAGTCCACATGGAGGGGTAAGTGGGCCTCAGCCTCAGCAACCTGGAGAGGAGAACCTTAAGAATCAAGGCTTCCGCCCACCCACTTGGGCTTCCCTGGTGGCTCGGATGATCAAGAATCTGCCTGCAATGCAGGAGAACTGGGTTCGATCCCTGGGTTGGGGAGATCCGCTGAAGAAGAAACTGGCTACCCACCCCAGTATTCTTGCCTGGAGAATTCCATGGACAGAGGAGCCTTCTGGGCTACAGTCCACAGTGTTGCAAAGAGCTGGACACGACTAAGCCACTAACACATTCACTTTCCCCACCCTCTCCCACCCCTCCTTTCTTTCAAAGACAACTTTCTGGGGCTTGGATTTATATAAAGCTCACATATGTCAGTTTCTGGCAGCTGGACAGTTGCAGAATGCCACACAACCCTCCTCCCGTCCCACCAGAGGCTCAGTGTTTGATTAAGAATATGCTGGGTCTGGCAAAAGTAGCTGCTGGTTATCACAAATCTGTCATAAGGAGGTAAAAACACAACACAAAATACACCTTTCCAAATAGCTGTTCCTAACACCTCATGGACAGAGGTGCTGCCAGACTCCATGGGAGGGAGATGCGGGTGAGGCAACAGGGGCTTGGCGAGCAATAACGGGGGATGAAACTTGTGTGGGAGGGAGACAGGCCCCCAGCGTGGTCAGCTGGCCCGAGGGTGAGCTGCACCTGCCTGAGAGGGAGGCTCTGGCGCATCTCAGGACCAGACTGCCAGGGACTCACCTTCACTTCCTGTGTCCCCTTCCAGTGCCATGGCGTCCTGCCCGGTCCTGCAGAGGGAGAGGGTTTTCCAGTCGGGAGCCCATGTCTACAGGATCCCGGCTCTGCTCTACCTGCCTCAGCAGAAGACCTTGCTGGCCTTTGCAGAAGAGCGGACGAGCAAGAAGGACGAGCATGCCAAACTCATTGTCCTGCGCAGGGGAAGCTATGATGTGTCCACCCGCCAGGTCCAGGTAAGGCTGGACAGGGGTACCACCGCTCTGCTGGGCATAGGGGACCAGCCCACCCTTAGATGGCTGAGGTCTGGGGGCCAGAAGGCTCGAGGACCCATCAGCGATGGACAGAGAAGGTATCCCCCAGTGATTGCCCGGATCTCACACGGGTTCACCCAGAACAAGTTTGGCTGGCCTGGCGGCATCTGCTTTGGTACAAGTCAGTCGGGGAAACTGGTTTTGGAAAGATTCCTCTATATCCTTGAGATGCTGAGGGAAGACCAGCTCAGCATCACCTATCTGGGAGGCAGTTCATCCTCTGAGTAAAATTAACCTGAGGTGGGTGGTTGGGGTGATTGCTTGGTTGGGGTCCTGAAGTTCCAGCATATAGATAAGGAATTCTGATGAAGATCCCCAAGGCTGGCTTATCACATATGAAGGATTTAATATTGTTATTATCTTAACTGTGTGATCATTGTTCCCTTGTAGTTGCTTAGAGCATGGGTTTGAAGCAGAGGGACCTGGGTTCATGTCCCAGTTCCATGGCTAACCAGAAGTACGGCCTTGGGAGGCTCATCTACCTTATCTAAGCCTCTCAGTCTGCAGATGGAGGATGGAGGTAGTACTACCTGTGCTCCAGGAGCTAGAGGTTAGGATTAGATAAGACCATGGGTGTTAAACCCTCGGCACGTGTCTGCCCTTAGACTCACTCACTGGGGGATGGTTATTAAGTAATAGGAGCTTCCATCTAGTGGTAAAGAACTTGCCTGCCAGTGCAGGAGACATAAGGGATGCCAGTTCGATCCCTGGGTTAGGAAGATCCCCTGGAGGAGGGCATGGCTACCCACTCCAGTGTTCTCGCTTTAATGAACAGGGACAGACAGCAGAGCAGCAGCATTTATGACAGAGACTCAGGGACTATGGAAGCTCACTGAGTCCTAGGGTCATGGTGCTACCCCCAGGCAGATCGCATTAATAGAGTATGATGTATAAAAGATGGGAGGTGATTGTCATGCTCAGTCCCACCCTGGCAGACCGTTGGTTATTCCTAAGGCTTTGCTTTTCAAGAAGGGGAAGCTGGATGGAGCTGGTAAGTTGAAGGATCCAGGACGGAGCTGGGCAGGGCTGGTGCCTGAAGCGTCTTTGTACTTGAGGTCTAGCACGTCATGGGTTCCCTGGATGGGTGCTGGAGGGATTGGGTGGGGTTGGGCCATCTTACAGGGAGTGAGGCGGAGCCCTGGCTCCCGCTCTGGGAAGTGTTGCGAGGGTGAATGAACGCTAGACCAAGAATTCTCCTCCACGACCCCTCATGCTAACTCGCCCGCCCTCAGAGCACCCCCCTTGCCACTGTCACTGGCCCTCTCCAGGCTGTGCTTCCCCTCCTCTCCTCTCCTCTCCCACAGTGGCACTCACAGGAGGCGGTTTCCCAAGCCCAGCTGGAGGGCCACCGGTCCATGAACCCAAGCCCCCTGTATGACGAGGCCACGGGCACCATTTTCCTCTTCTTCATCGCCATCCCCGGGCAGGTGTCGGAGCATCACCAGCTTCAGACCGGGGTCAATGTGACGCGGCTGTGCCAGGTCACCAGCCCAGACTACGGCAGGTCCTGGAGCCCCTCCACCGACCTCACGGACTCCGTCATTGCCTCAGCCCACAAGGACTGGGCCACATTTGCGGTAGGCCCCGGGCACTGCCTGCAGCTGAGCAATGCGACGCGGAGCCTGGTGGTGCCAGCCTATGCTTACCGCAGCCACTGCTGCCTGAAGGCGC
>SJXQ01011031.1:87922-105426 GCA_006408695.1 Aepyceros melampus | reverse complement strand
AAAGTGAAGAGGAGCTAAAAAGCCTCTTGTTGAAAGTGAAAGAGGAGAGTGAAAAAGTTGGCTTGAAGCTCAACATTCAGAAAACGAAGATCATGGCATCTGGTCCCATCACTTCATGGGAAATAGATGGGGAAACAGTAGAAACAGTGTCAGACTTTGTTTTTTGGGGGCTCCAAAATCACTGCAGATGGTGACTGCAGCCATGAAATTAAAAGGCGCTTACTCCTTGGAAGAAAAGTTATGGAAGAAAAGGTTAGCGATAAAGAGAATGTAACTGTGGTCAGAGCTTCCCTGATGGCTCAATGGTAAAGCGCTCGCCAGCCAAGGCAGGAGACCTGGGTTTAATCCCTGGGTCAGGAAGAGCAGCTGGAGATGGAAATGGCAACCCACTCCAGTGTTCTCGCCTGAGACATCCCATGAAGAGAGAAGCTTGGTGGGCTGCTATCCATGGGGCCATAAAAAGTCAGGCATGACTTAGCGACTAAATAACAAGAAGATGAGAGGAGGTGACACCTGAACAGAGGCCCTGGAGAAACAACAACACACTTTGTTCCCCTCAACGAGGTGTAGCCGTGGACCCAGCACCTCACCAGCGTCCAACTGGCTGCTGGCCCCCAGGACCTCAGTCTCTCTGGCCTTTTCCTGGTGTTGCCTTTGAGGTCCACATCATGGATTTCCATCTGCTGTATATATAGAGCAGAGGTTCCCAGGATGTGGTCCCCGGAGAAAGAGTGTCACCTGTAGAGCCGTGAGAAATGCAAACCCTTAGGTCCTGCTGAATCCCATAGACCTTCTGAATCTGAAACTCTGGGGGCGGCCGGGGGCGCCCAGCAAGCTGGCTTTTAACAAGCCCTCCAGATGATTCAGACGTGTGCAAAAGTTTGACAACCTGAAGAAACCCTGGAATAGAACGCAACCTGTTCAGTACTTTGTTCAAGATGCAGGAAGAGCCTCCTGGTTCTGCAACCTCCCTTGCCACCCTGGTGGTCTTCCTGATACAAACAGCCCTGGTGGGATTTAAGGCCTGGCCCTCAGGTGAGGGTGGTTGATGATGGGAAAGAAAGGTTGGCAAAGCTCCTCCTTACCCTGGCTTCCACTCTGCCTTCAGAGGAGAAGGTGTGGCCGGGCACACCTGCCTAACTTGGTCAGAGTGATCAGAAAAGGATGTCCTCTGGGCCTGGAAGGAAGGTCCATGGGGTCTCAATGAACCTTCCTTAGGGCAGCAGGTACGCAGCCCACCCATGTGCTGCTGGCCTCTTAAACTGCGCCCTCCTCTGTCAGCTGTGGTCCACCCCACCCCGGCTCAACTAACGCCCTTCCTCTGTCGCAAATCCTGAGCTACATCTCTGGGCACTTGGCAGGTAAGTCTGGTCCCTCCTTGGCCTTTCTATAGCTTAAGTATACATTCCTAGTTGGCATAGCCTAACAGAAGGGTTGACAGTGAATTTTCGCTGGATTCTAAAGCCATGAAGCTACTTAGACAGCTTCTGCAGCCTTTGTGTGCTTAGGCTGTCCATCTGGGTGGCCCTCCTGTCCTTGACCAGTCTACCACCAGCCTCTGTTGCTTTAACACACGCGCGTGCCAAGTGCACAAGATCACGGGACACGAGTGTAATGGAGTCGGCCACCAGATAGCCTGTCTCATGACAGTGGATGCTGCCTGAAATTTGTCAAGACCAAAAATGAAAAGGCTGTGAGAGTCATCTTTCAGTGTGGTCCACCATGCCATGGCAGAATCTGCCTCCTCCCTAAGAGTTTTAATCATGCCAAAGCCACACACACATGCACACACACTTGTGCACACACACATACATCCATGCACGTACAATGCACCCATGCACACACACATGTACCCATGTGTGCACACCCATGTGTGCACACATGCGCACCTGCGTGCACACACACACACGCACCCATGCATGGTCACACACATGTACCCGTGCACACACAGGCACCCATGCACACACACACATACGCATACTCATGCACTCATATGCAGACACTCGCGGTTTCCTCTCCTCTCCTCTCCTCCCCCAAGGACCATGGTGACTTCCTCAAGACCACACAGCCAGCCACTTGGAGACAAGGCCAGCAGAGTAATTGGGTTTTCTGAGCCCAAACCAACGTTTGCACATCTGTTCCGAGTTGTCTCCTTCATCTCTTCCTGAACATCCAAGAAGTTCACAAGAAGAGATTCATGTGTGTGGGTTCTGGGACGTGCAGTTCTGTGTGGCCCATCCCAGAGCCTGTGTCCTTGACTCTGGGCACTGTGCTGCCTTCCCAGGCATTCCCTCCTCTTCTCACCAGAGTGGGTGGAGAGGGAGCCGGATGTCAGCCCCGGTGTTGGGACTTGCCAGCCTGGTGTGCCTCAGAAAGTGGCGATTCATGCAGAGCTAGGAGGAGCTGGAGAGCTCAGAGCTCAAGGCTCCTGTGCTGCGTAGTGAGAGTTAAGGCCACACTGCCACCTGCGTCCCATCCCCACCCGCGTCTCATCCTCACCACGTGCAGACAAAAGGAAAGAATCCAACATTGAAATGTGATGCTTAAATCATGCTGCTCCAAGCAGAAGTGAGAAAGCTGACTGTACTTTTGGCAAGGCGTTGCTTTTTCAAATTCCATTTCTGTACTCTTTTTAGAGGAGGGTTTCAGAGTAATAGGTGCCAAATATTTCGAAGTACAAAGAAGCTAAAGAAAAAAGAAAACACCCATAATCCCACTAACCAGAGGCACATTTTCTTCTGGGTTCTCATCTGTGAACTTTTCTTTCTTCCCCAAAATTGAGAATATGCTGCACAATGAATCATGCTTTTTACCCCCACTTGAGGTTATATCATAAGCATTTCCTCCACACCATTTTCTTACAAAAGATAAGACATCAAGAGATGCACCTCAAATTATTTAACTATCCCTTGAATATAAGAAATTTAAGTTACTTACTTTTTTTTCTGTTATAAATACACTGAGATGAAAACCTTTGTGAGTACCTTTTAGTCCTTATCTGTGGTTATTTCTGTAAATTGAATCCCCTGAAAAGAATTATTGAGTCAAAGATGGGCAGTTGAATTTTCTTGAAATGTGTAGTTTGTAAATGGAAGGCCCAGTTCCCCATTAGGAGTTTAAAATGCCCTGAAATAGCTTTCTCCTTTTATACTTTAACAAAGCTGAGCTCCAATAAAAAATGATTGTCATACATTTGTCCTTTAGTTCATAAATCATGGTCCCTGCTTTCTCTCTGATGTGGTTTATAACCTGGTTAAAGACAGAGGTAGACACCGGTGGATACAAAACACCAGGTACACCGGTGGTTAAAAAAAAAAGGTCTGCATGCGATACAGAAGACGCAGGAGACCTGGGTTTGATCCCTGGGTGGGGAAGATAGGTCTCCTGGAGTAGGAAATGGCAACCCAGCCAGCATTCTTGCCTGGAAAATTCCGTGGACAGAGCAACACCGCAGGCTACAGTCCATGGGGTCGCAAAGAGTTAGACACGACTGACTGAGCACTTAATACATCTAGAATCTTGTAGCTCAGCTGGTAAAGAATCCACCTGCAATTCGGGAGGCCTGAGTTTGATCCTTGGGTGCGGAAGATCCCCTGGAGAAGGGAAAGGCTACCCACTCCAGTATTCCAGCCTGTAAATTCCATGGACTGTGTAGTCCATAGGGTGGCAAAGAGTTGTACATGACTGAGTGACTTTCACTTTTCTAGAATCAAAAAGGTCAAAAGAGCCCTGAATATTACCTGTTTGAACTTTGTTCACAATCTGACAAAATTAGAACAGAGATCTGGGGAGGTGAGTGACTGCTCAGGGTTGCACAGTCCACGCCTGGACTGTATCAGGCCCCTGCAGGTACCCCCACCCTCACTCCTGCCCTGGACCGGAAGTTCAAGGGTCCCAGCATAAAAACGTGGCCTCCTGACCACGGTCACCTCCTTTTCTTTTCCTCCATTCCATCAGACCCTCTCTTCCACCCAAGGAGGCTCTGGCTCAGAGGGCGCTCAGCTAACCCTCGTTACCTGACTCACATTCTATCCACGTGTGGAGCATTTTCCTTCTCTCTAGACCTTTCAGGGTGACATCCTGAGTGTGGTTTTACAACCTCAGGGCCACCGATTTTCAGTGAGAACCTAACTTTCAGTGTGCTAAACGCTTTGCTTTTTTCTTTAATCCATCAAGATACTCATTGTGCATACTCATTGTGTGTTAAGCACTGAGCTGAGGGTATAAAACAAAAGTGAACGTCTATCGGGGATTTTCCTGGTCATTAAGACTTTGCCTTCCAAGCAGGGGATGCGACTTCAAATCCTGGTCAGGGAGCTCAGAGCCCACATGACTTGACGCTAAAAAACCAAACCATAAAACAGAAGTGATACTGTAACAAATTCAATAAAGGCTTTAAAACGATACGCATCAAAAAAGTCTTTACAAAAATGAATACCTGTTGAGGCCTGACTGTGCAGCAGGCATCATCCCAGGCCCTTTGCAGGCATTCACTCATTCAGTCCTTCCAACCACACTATGGGGCAGGTCACGATTATCACCCCATTTTACAGAGGAAGAAACTGAGGCAGAGCAGAACTAAGCCTCTTAACCATGGTTTTATTACAAGCTGGGAAGAGGCCGAGCCAAGAGGTCAGATCGCTTAGTCTGCCCTTTCCCTGCCTGACTGGGGAGGAGTGAGATGGTGGGCGTGTCGCAGCAGAGCATAGGGCGGGAACTTCAAGGTGGCAGAGGCCTTGTGCCCTACAGTCTGGGGCAGCCTCTGGGCACAGGGCAGGCTCTCAGTCAATATCTGTTAAGTGAAAGATGAAGGGATGAATGGACACATGCGAGGATCTGATGTGGTCACAGCAGAGCTAGAGTGCGCGTGGGAGAGGGTCAAAAAGCCCAGTAAAGGTGGGCGAGGTGTGGACCTTGAAGGGCTTGGTATAAGCTGCCAGGGAGCTTGAGTTCCATCCAACGTTAGAGGATCAGTATAGGTCATGCTAGTAGTAAAGAACCCGTCTGCCAATACAGGAGACAGAAGAGATGCGGGTTCGATCCCTGGGTCTGAAAGATCCCCTGGAGGAGGGCATGGCAGCCCACTCCAGTATTCTTGCCTGGAGGATCCCATGGACAGAGAAGCCTGGCGGACTGCAGTCCCTAGGGTCGCACAGAGTTGGACACGACTGAAGCGACTTAGCACAAGTGATCAGAGAATTTCACCTGGAGGAAGGGCAGGCCCAGACTTGCGTTTTAGAGAGCCCTGGTAGAAATGTGGAGGACAGAGCGAGAGGTGTGGGTGGGCTGGTAAGGAGCCTGAAGGGGATGGGCTGGAGAAGGTCCTCCTGAAAATGCAGGGGACAAACCACACAAGAGTGGAGTGAAACCAGCTGCACCCAAGGGAGTGGATCCCAGAGGGCTCCAGTGATCCAGCAGATGTGGGTGGGGATGAAGATGCCATCCAGACTCCGGCTTGGGAGACTGGGTAATCTAGATAGGTAACGCACGTGGATGTACAGATGGAAAGCTCAGACGAGGTGGGGCTGACGTGTCCATTGGATATGCACAAAGGCAGCCGGAAGTGTGGGTGGGAGTCCAGGAAGGTCAGGGTGGGGCGTGCAGTTTTGGAAGCTGTTAAGTGGCATAACACCCTGAGCGCATGGGACAGACAGAGAGAAGTTCAAGAACACAAGCTAGAGAAATGCCAGGGTATTAGAGGGTGGAGATGAGATGGGATGGTCAGAGAGGAAGATGGGAAACTGGACAAAAAACCCAAAGCACTGCAAGGAGGCAGGAGAGGCCTCCAGGGTCACGTGCTGTGACAAGGACTTGGGAGCAGGAAGTCCATAGAGGTCCGGGTGAGAAGCTTTCAACGGGAGGCAATGAAATGTGACAGTGAGAACAAATCATTCTCCAAAGTCATCAGTCAGTTCAGTCGCTCAGTTGCTGTGACCCTATGGAGTGCATCACGCCAGGCTGCCCTCTCCATCACCCACTCCCGGAGCCTACTCAAACATGTCCATCACGTCGGTGATGCCATCCAACCATCTCATCCTCTGTTGTCCCCTTCTCCTCCTGCCCTCAATCTTTTCCAGCATCAGGGTCTTTTCAAATGAGTCAGTTCTTTGCATCAGACAGGTGGCCAAAGTCATCTGGTAATGGGAAAAAGAGCAGGCAGGGAGGAGGCAAGTGGGTGCCTGTTCTCGGTCATGGCTGCCCATGGGCCAAGCCAGAGGATGTGTGCACCCCAGCAGACATGTCTATTTAATTGGCCTGGGATGGAGCCTTTCAAATACACAGTCAAGGCTGAGAACCACTAGCAGGGAAGAGTGCTGTAGTTTTTTAACATGGAAAAACACTGAACTAGCTTATGGGGGAGAGGGAGGAGTAAGACTGGGGGAGAGGAGAATATCCAGGAGGGTCAGGGTGGCTTGGGAGCTGTCCCAGCAGGTGACAAGGGAACTCTGGAAAGATATGAGAGGACCGCGGGGCTAGAGGCTGACATGGATGCATTCGTGAGTGGTCTGGGAGACCCAGACAGGAAAGTGAGGGTTTTTTTTTTTTTTTTAATGAGCTGCTCTGAAGAGTGTGGAGAGGTAAATAGGAAAGCAAGATGAACCAGAAAAGTACAGGTTTTGGTAGGCCAGCCAATAGGAAGGCAGAACTGATGTCTGGAAAACACTGGCCACCATGCTAGGGAGACCCAGACAGGAAAGTGAGGGTTTTTTTTTTTTTTTTAATGAGCTGCTCTGAAGAGTGTGGAGAGGTAAATAGGAAAGCAAGATGAACCAGAAAAGTACAGGTTTTGGTAGGCCAGCCAATAGGAAGGCAGAACTGATGTCTGGAAAACACTGGCCACCATGCTGGTTGGACCTGTGGGTTTGTTCGGTGCCAAGCTGCCTGGTAGGGGGACTTCTCTGATGAGGGTCAGTAACCCTGACAGGAGGTAATCTGGCTGGAGGTTTTCAGGGAGGTATGGAAGGAGGAGGGGGATGATGAGGTGACTGAAAGCCCCAAGGAGAGGAGTCTAGGGTGTGGATGCTGTGTGTGATAGGGGCTGAGTGTGTGGATGTGGGGAGGGGAAAAGGCAGGCTTGGGGCAAAGACTGGGGCTTATGAGAGATGGAAGGGAAGGAGAACTGGGTCTGAGGGGTGGAGCTAGGTCTAGAGGTCAAGGTTTGGGTTACAAACATTTCAAGGGTGGCAGCTACAATGGGCAGTTCAGTCAGTTCTGTTTCTCAGTCGTGTCCGACTCTTTGCGATCCCATGAATCACAGCACGCCAGCCCTCTCTGTCCATCACCAACTCCCAGGGTCCACCCAAACCCATATCCATTGAGTCGGTGATGCCATCCATCCATCTCATCCTCTCTTGTCCCCTTCTCCTCCTGCCCTCAATCTTGCCCAGCATCGGAGTCTTTTCAAATAAGTCAGCTCTTCGCATCAGGTGATTACAGTTCACGGATTGCTGAAGCCTGGCTTGGAGAATTTTGAGCATTACTTTACTAGCGTGTGAGATGAGTGCAATTGTGCGGTAGTTTGAGCATTGTTTGGTGTTGCCTTTCTTTGGGATTGGAATGAAAACTGACCTTTTCCAGTCCTGTGGGCACTGCTGAGTTTTCCAAATTTGCTGCCATATTGAGTGCAGCACTTTCACAGCGTTATCTTTCAGGATTTGAAACAACTCAACTGGAATTCCATCACCTCCACCAGCTTTGTTCGTAGTGATGCTTCCTAAGGCCCACTTGACTTCACATTCCACGATGTCTGGTTATACATCAGCTATACCTCAATTAAAAAAATTTTTTTAATTAAAAAAAAAAAGAGTCCATAAGGATGGGGTCCTAATTCTATTGGGTTGGTGACCTTATAAGAGGAAGAGAGATACCTCTGTGTGTGCATGTCTGTGTGTCTGTGTGTCTGTCTATCTGTCTCTGTCTCTCTCTACGTATACAGGTACTGAAGGGAAGCCAAGTGAGGACGCAGTGAGAAGCAGCCATCTGTATCCTGATCTCAGGCTTCCAGCCTGCAGAACTGTGAGAAAATGTTGGGAAACGTCTAGTGTTGAAGGCCTCTGGTCTCTGATGTTTCATTATGGCCTCTTGTGCTACGATACCGTCTCCCTGGCTCTCCGGGCTGGATGCTGCAACCCTGAGGGATGAATAAGACAAATGTAGATTCTTGAGGGGTGATAACTAAGGAGGGGACTCCCTGGGTCAGGAAGATTCCCCTGGAGATGGAAATGGAAGCCCACTCTAGTATCCTCGCCTGGAGAACTCCATGGACAGAGGAGCCTGGCGGGCTATGGCCCATAGGATCGCAGAGAGTTGGACACAACTGAAGCGACTCAGCTCAGCACACAGGAGAGGGGCACACGGAACAGTGCAAGTGCGAGTCGTGATGAGAAGCGCTCCGGGGAAGAGCAGGCAAAGGCTGCGGTCTCGGCATTCTTGAGGGGTGATAATTAAGGAGGGGACTCCCTGGGTCAGGAAGATTGCCCTGGAGATGGAAATGGAAGCCCACTCTAGTATCCTCGCCTGGAGAACTCCATGGACAGAGGAGCCTGGCGGGCTATGGCCCATAGGATCGCAGAGAGTTGGACACAACTGAAGCGACTCAGCTCAGCACACAGGAGAGGGGCACACGGAACAGTGCAAGTGCGAGTCGTGATGAGAAGCGCTCCGGGGAAGAGCAGGCAAAGGCTGCGGTCTCGGCTCCAAGAGAAGCGGTGTTATTTAGCACAAGTGTCAGGAAAAAGCCCGTGCTTCTGGCAGCCTGGGAGTCTGGGGCATCAAGGAAGAAACGGTGCCGTGGGGGGATGGTGGGAGAGGGGGCAGACGGGCAATCCAGAGAGGACTTCCAGGCAGTTCTGGGAGCCTGCTGAGGGGCAGGGATGTAGTCAGGACACTCAGGGTTTCCTGAGACCCTGGGCAACCTCACAGGAGGAGGAAGTGCATCTGAGGACACTGGGCAGAAGATTCTGATGGCAATAACGCTGGAACCCACTGGGTGTTGGGGTTCTGGCGCATCAGCTAGGAGAACTGTTGGCTGCCAGGGCCGAGAGGCAGAGGAACAGAACAGGAAGCTGGAAAGGGGCTGGCACGTAATCCCCACAGCCGTGGGCAGAAGACGCATTTAAGGGAGGACACGGCAACAGGCTCTGCCAAGGGAGAGTGATCACGACTCAGGCTTGGGAAGTGCCCGGTGCCAGGACAGAGGGTGCGGTGGCAAAGGGGCCCGGGGTGGCACAGGTCAGTGGCCATCGGGTGGCCAGGTGGGCCAGGCAGGTGTACCCAAGTCTGAGGGTTAGAGTTACCATCTCCAGAGTTTGGCAAGTCTGACCCTAGGAGTTAGGGAGCCTGCGGAGGGCGGCGGTTGTTCTGGCAATTCCTTACCTTGGGCACTGACTGCCTGGCTTCGCACACTCGGTGTGGGCTTCGTGCAAGGAAGGTGCCTGTAAAGGAAAGTAAAGATGGAGTCGGTATCGCTAAGAGAGCTGTCTAGACGGAGCCAGGACGATCTCCTGGTGGCCTAGTGTGGAGGATTCCAGGCTTTCACTGCTGTGGCTGGGGAACTTTGTAATCATCTTGATCCTGTTCCTCTCTTACCTTTTTCTTCACTTGACTTGTCATGTAATTCTGAGCTACTGAAACAGAAACTTGATTGGACTCTTCTTCCGGTATTTTCCCTGTCAACAATTCTATATGTATTATACCCTGGACATCTAGAAAACTGAGAGCAGAAAGGATTTTTTAAAAATAAGAGGGTAAAAGTCACGTAAAAATCCTACTGCAGGGAACTCCCTGGCAGTCCAGTGGTTAGGGCTCAGCGCTGTCACAGCTGTGGTCCAGGTTCAACCCCTGGTCAGGGAATTGAGATCCTGCAACCTGCATGGCACAGTTAGTAAAAATAAAATGGAATGAAAGCGGTACCAGGGGCCAATAGTTCAGTTGCTCAGTTGCGTCTGACTCTTTGTGACCCCATGGACTGCAGCACGCCAGGCTTCCCTGTCCGTCACCAACTCCCAGAGCTCACTCAAACCCATGTCCATCAAGTCAGTGATGCCATCCAACCATCTCATCCTGTGTCGTCCCCTTCTCCTCCTGCCCTAATCTTTCCCAGCATCAGAGTCTTTTCCAATGAGTTGGCTCTTCGCATCAGGTGGCCAGAGTATTGGCGCTTCAGCTTTAGCATCCATCCTTCCAGTGACTATTCAGGGTTGATTTCCTTTAGGATGACTGGTTGGATCTCCTTGCGGTCCAAGGGAGTCTCAAGAGTCTTTTCCAACACCACTGTTCAAAAGCATCAATTCTTTGGTGCTCAGCCTTCTTTATAGTCCAACTCTCACATCCATACATGACTACTGGAAAAACAATAGCTTTGACTAGATGGACCTTTGTTGGCAAAGTAATCCTCTGCTTTTTAATATGCTGTCTAGGTTGGTCATAGTTTTTCTTCCGAAGAGCAAGCGTCTTTTAATTTCATGGCTGCAGTCACCATCTGCAGTGATTTTGAACCCCTCTGCCAAAAAGTCTGTTTCCATTGTTTCCCCATCTACTTGTCATGAAGTGATGGGACTGGATACCATGATCTTAGTTTTCTGAATATTGAGTTTTAAGTCAACTTTTTGACTCTCCTCTTTCACTTTTATCAAGATGCTCTTTAGTTCTTTGCTTTCTGCCATAAGAGTGGTGTCATCTGCATATCTGAGGTTATTGATATTTCTCCTGGCAATCTTGATTCCAACTTGTGCTTCATCCAGCCAAGCATTTCACATGATGTACTCTACATATAAGTTAAATCAGCAGGGTAACAATATACAGACTTGAAGTAGTCCTTTCCCTATTTGGAACCAGTCCGTTGTTCCATGTCCAGTTTTAACTATTGCTTCTTGACCTGCCAAGTCAGGTTAGGTGGTCTGGTATTCCCATCTCTTTAAGAATTTCCCACACTTTGTTGTAATCCACACTGTCAAAGATTTTGGCATAGTCAATAAAGTAGAAGTAGATGTTTTTCTGGAGTTCTCTTGCTTTTTGTGTGATCCAGTGGGTGTTGGCAATTTGATCTCTGGTTCCTCTGCCTTTTCTAAATCCAGCTTCAACATCTGGCAGTTTACAGTTCACATACTATTGGAGCGTGGCTTGGAGAATTTTGAGCATTACTTTGCTATTGTGTGAGATGAGTGCAATTACATCTCAGTCTGGATGGAATCTGATCTTTTGACCTGATGAAATCATTCAGAACACCTGCAGAAACTCAAGCTACTTACTTGTGTGTGTGTGTGTGTGTGTAACTCCATGGACTGTAGCCCACCAGGCTCCTCTGCCCATGGGATTCTCCAGGCAAGAATACTGGAGTGGATTGCCAATTCCTTCTCCAAGGGATCTTCCCAACCCAGGAATCAGACCCGCAGCTCCTACATCGATAGGCAGCTCTTTACCGCTGAGCCACTGGGTAATACTTACTGGCCCCTTACCCTAAAGTTGCTCTTAAGATTAGGGTGTGTATCTTGCGGATACCTGACCGCAGAGCCCAAAGATGAATGGCCAGGGTGCAGGTGGTCATGTCGTCTGTGACAGCAAATGTTGTTAACAGTCTAAGTACCTGTCAACAGGCGACTGGTCCAATGCACTGGCTAGGCTATAGGAATAGTATGCTGGCTTTAAAAAGAACAGCATGGTAGATACAAAGAAAAGGCTCCATGAAATGTTCAGAAACATCACTGTGTGAAAAAACAAGGTGTACAACAGGGTAAAAAGACCTACAAAAATATGCTTGCGTATGTGCAGAAAGTTTTGCAAGAATACATAATATGGTGGCCCTGGGCCAGTGGAGGGACTTCCCTGGTGGCTTAAAGAATCCACCTGCAATGCAGGAGACTGCCTGCAGTGCAGGTAGACACAGTTCGATCCCTGGGTCAGCAAGATCCCCTGGAGAAGGGAATGGCAACCCACTCCAGTATTCTTGCCTAGAGAATCCCAAGGACAGAGGAGACTGTAGTGGACTACAGTTCATGGGGTCACAAAGAGTCGGACATGACTGAGCGACTTATACTATACACCCTGCAACAGTGGGTGGGGTATGTGGGAGGGTCTGCCATGGCAGGAAAACGTATTTTGCATTCTGCTGGCTGACTTTTCAGTTAAAGAAAAAATGTCCTTCTCTTCCTCACGAATCCCGAGGGAGGAGAGCTGGGGGAGGCGTCACCTGCAATGCTACCAGCCATCCACATAAAGCCAACCTGCCCCGTGGGACTTCACACACACCATCCAGAACCAGAGCTGTCATTTTAATTTACTTAATCTTTATTCTCATAAAAGTAGTATGTGGTCATAAAGGACAAAGTGGAAGGAAGACTTCCTGCCCAAATCTGCAGTCTTCGTATTTGGTGATTTCTCAAGAAAAAGCTTTTTCCATAGCTGGAATCAGCATCTCCAGTTTCCTGAGTTTTGTTCGTTGTTTCTCTCTTGCTCTCTCTTTACTTAACATTGGCTTATGAGTATTTTCCGGTGTCCTTAGCAATCTTTGTGAAGGACCCTCATTGTTTTCATGGCTGTGAGTGTCCGTCACCCAATTCTCCCCAAAGTCGAGCTTCGTTCTTCCCGGTGGCAGTTCAAGCCCATTTGATTTTCTGGTCCGTTTCATCTCCAGTGGAAGGGGAGAGTGGCTCACTGCCAGGCCTGTGGTACTCCCGGGACGTCCTGGAACAGAGTTCATGGACTCTGTGAGCCCTTGGACCCCTGGGGAAATTGCGTCCCTCCCTGCTGACCTCGTTAGTACAGGAATCTGTGAGCGGAGACTCTGGGAAGGTGACAAGCTGGGCAGCAGGTCACACACGACTTCCGGGCAGAGGGCGGAGTTCGAGGCTCCCCCTGGTGGCAGGGAATGACAAGGCTCAGAATCTGACCCCTTCAGGTGATTTCCAGAAATGACCAGGGTCTTTCAAACCAAGGTTGATAAACCAACAGCGAGCGTCACTGATGCATCTGCCAGCTGGAGCCCCCCTCCCTGCTCTGGACCTCCAGACACCAGTCAAGAGACTGCTGGCCAGGTTGACAGCACCCACCTCGCCAGGCCCCTTACCTAACTCCACAGACCCCAGCCATTCATGACCGAGTGGGATTTGTGGCCCTGGCCCCTCCTCCATGTGTAACTCAGGGCCTGGTTTGTGGGGGGATGGGGTGGTGGGGTGGGGTGAAGGTGGGGCTGGGCGGTGCTGTGAGCCAGGTGGCATCTTCCTGCTCTTCAGGAGGCCTGAGGCTCAGGGGCCTGGGAGAGGCCCAGCCAAGCCTTCTGAGGACTGCTGGACCCAAAGGGAAGCCAGCTGGTGTCTTCAGGGGCCTGGGGAGAGGATGTGGAAAGGTCCCCTCAAAGATGCCAGCCACAGACGTGGAAGAGTCAGCAGGCAGGGAGCCGGGGGTCCAACAGACCCCCAGAGCAAGCGGGGAGGGGTGCTGGGAGAGAGAGGGCTGAGCGGGAGGAAGACTTCCTTCCCAGCAGAGGGTCGAGTGTATGATTCTTCCCTAACAGTCGTCTCTGGCCTTCGATTTGAGAGGGGCCCATGGGGGGAGGTTGGAGAAGGAAATGGAAACCCAGTCCAGTATCTTTGCCTGAAAAAAATCCCCTGAACAGAAGAGCCTGGAATGCTGCAGTCCCTGGGGTCGCCAAGAGTTGGACACGACTGAGTGATGAAACCAGCAAGCAAGCATGGAGGAGGTGAGTTAATCAGGACAGAGGAGGGCGGAACTCCTTCCTGAGGGGGGCTCACCCCCTTGATCTGGACCCCTGGCACCGAGAGGCTCGGGCCTCCTGGTCCTACCTGCTTCTCTGGGAGTGGCCACTCCACCCCCTTCTCCAACCCCAAGATGCCTTTGTATCATGTCTGCTGCTGCTGCTGCTGTCACTTCAGTCGTGTCCGACTCTGTGCGACCCCATAGATGGCAGTTCTGGGGTGAGGGAAATTCACTCCTGATTACACCGGCTGAGTGAGCAGCTTTCAAACTTCAAAGTCAAGTATTTCCTTCTTTATTTCCAGAGAAACAATGCCAGTTCAATGCAGGTACACAGAGAGATTTATTTTCAGGAATTGGCTCACATGATTGCAGAGGCTGGCGAGCCCCAGATCTGCAGAGGGGGGCTGCAGGCTGGGGACTCAGGGAGGAGCTGAGGCTGTGGTTTGAGTCTAAAGGCGATTTGCTCACTGAATTCCCTCTTCTTTAGGGAACCTCCGTCTTTTTCTATTAGGGCCTTCCACTGATAGAATGAGGCCCACCCGTGCTATGGAGAGCAATCGACTCAGAGTCTACTGATTCAAAGGCTAATCACTTCTATGAATATCTTCACAGAGACATCTAGAATAACGTCTGACCAAATATCTGGGTACTTTGGCCCAGACACATTGACACATAAAACTATCTCAGCTCCCTTTGTTCTTGGTGACTCAGTAACCACTTTCACTCCCCCACTTCCTTCCCATAAGACTATGGTTGACACCAATTCTCCAAGGCTGGTGGGGAGCCCTGGGGTACTGTAAAGAGCTTCAGTGAACAGAGGAGGGAAAGGGAAACACGGTGATTAATACTTAGAAATATTGTCCACCATGTGTGAAGTAACCTACATCTCTACCTCCTCCTCCCCACCCCTCATCCTGACACCTGGGACTCCGTAGTCCCTCTCCTCATCTGACCCCTTCTCGGTCCTCGAAACCCACTCTGCTTCCTGTCCATGGTGGAAAGACTCCTGGACAAGTAGCTGCATGGTCCCACGGGGTCATCGCCCCTCTCTCTTGGCTACTGTCACTTGCCACCTCCGGAAATTTCAGAAGCAGAGTCCCTTCTATGCCCCGGCACCTGCCACGGAAGTTCGTTTCTTCAACACTGAAGTTTTGTCTGTTTTCTGCAGAACTTCTAGAGATGCTCGATTCAGACGCTCTGTCCACCTTTAATTGAGTCACTTGGCTTTTGGACGTTGAGTTGTAAGAGTGCTTTGCGTATTTTGGACGTTAACTCCTTGTAGGATGTATCATTTGCAAATATCTTCTTTCATTCAGTAGGTGGCCTTTTCTTGCTGTTGATAGCTTCCTTCATTATGCAAATGCTTCTCAGTTTGACGTTGTCTCCTTTGTTTATTTTTGGTTTTGTTTCCCTTGCCTGAGGATATAGTGCCCAAAAGTGTTACAGGTGCTGATGCTAGATGGCATCGGGCCTACATTTTCTTCCAGAAGCTTCCCGGTTTCAGGTCTTATTTTTGAGTCTTTGACCCAGTGAACGGCTTCTGCTGTTGTGCATGATGTGAGAGAACAGTCCAGTTTGATTCTTTTGCATGTAGCTGCCATTCACTGAGGAGAAGGCGGTGGCCCCCCGCTCCAGTACTCCTGCCTGGAAAATCCCGTGGACGGAGGAGCCTGGTGGGCTGCCGTCCATGGGGTCGTGAAGAGTCGGACATGACTGAGTGACTTCACTTTCCCTTTTCACTTTCATGCCTTGGAGAAGGAAATGGCACCCCACTGCAGTGTTCTTGCCTGAGAATCCCAGGGACGGGCGAGCCTGGTGGGCTGCCGTCTATGGGGTCGCACAGAGTCGGACACGACTGAAGCGACTTAGCAGCAGCAGCAGACCATTCACTGAAGAGGCTGTCTTTCATCACTTTGAACACTTTGTGCCGCTTGCTTCTGGCCTACACAGTTTCTGCTGAAAAGTCTGCTGATTGTCTAACGGGAGTTCCCTTGTATCTAAATAGTTGCCTTTCTCTTGCGGCTTTTAAGATCATTTCTTTTTCTTTCATCTTTTCCTTTTAATTATGATGCATCTTAGCATGGATTTCTTCAGGTCCATCTTTTTAGGGACTCCGTGTGCTTCCTGAACCTGTTCCCTTCCCCAGGTTAGGGCTGTTTTCAGCTGTTATTTTTTTCAAATACGTCCTCTGACCTTTTCTCTCTTCTTCTGAGGCTCTTCTAGTGCAGCTGTTATTATGCTTGATGTTGTCCCAGAGGTCTCTTAAATTATCCTCATTTTTAAAATTCTTTTTAAAAATGTATTTGATGAATTTATTTGACTCTACTGGTCTTAGTTGTGGCATATGACATCTTAGTTCCGTGACCAGGGATCAAACCCAATGCCCCCTGCATGGGGAGCGTGGACCTTAGCCACTGGACCACCAGGGAAGTCCCAAACTCTCTTCATTTTTAAAAATTCTTTTTCTGTCTTCTGTTCAGCTTGGGTGATTTCCAGTACTTTGTCTTTCGGATCACTGATCTGTCCCTCTCTCGTTTAATGTACTGTTGATTCTTCTCAGTGTGCTTTTGTTTCAGTTACTGTGTCCTGACTCTACTGAAATTCTGTGTCCATCCACTCCTCTCACATCTTTATGATTGTTACCTTCTGTGATCTTTACCTTGAACCTGTTATGGGGTAGATTGTTTATATCCCCTTCGTTTAGTTCTTTTTCTAAGGTTATATGTTGTCCCTTCATTTGGCACTTATTCCTCTGTCTCCTTATTTTCCCCAATTTTCTGTGTTTATTTCTGTGTGTTGGGTAGGTTGGTTCCTTTCCCAAACTTGGAGAAGTGGCCTTACGTAGGAGATGTCCTATGGGGCCCAACAGAGAACTCCCTCTTGGTTGCCAGAGCTTTATGCTCTAGGAGTGGCCCCGTACGGCTGTGTGTGCCCTTCTGTTGTGGTAAGGCCAGGTACTGAGGCCACACTGGTAGATGAGGCTGGACTCCAGCCCAGGTGACTGCACCCCAGCCCAGGTGACTGCAAGGCCATGCCTTATGCAGTCATGTGGGCCCACTAGAGGACAGGGCAGGCTCATTCCACGGCTGGCTGTGCGGCCCGGAGGGGACTGGGGCTGCTGCTGGCCCTCTCACGAGTGGGGTTGGGTCCCTGCCTGGTGGTCTGTGTGGCTCAGGGTAGGGTTCGCTGGGGCCTGGTGCCAGCTCACTGGTGGGTGGGTGGGTCCCCAACAGTGATGCGCTAGACGGAAGACTCCAAAATGGACACTGCCTGTGTCCCTGTACCCAAGGGGAGCCCCAGTTGCCTGCACCCTCTCTGGGAGCCTCTTCAAGGTCAGCAAATATGTCTGATCTAGCAGGGTCCTTTCACACTGCCACCTCTGCACTGGGTCTCAGAATATGTGAAATGCTGTTGTTACACCATCTTGTGTGTGTCTCTTAAGAGCAGAGTCTCCGGTTCTTAGAGCCCTCTGGCTGTCCTGAACAGAAGCCCTGCTTGGCTTTCAAAACCGGACATGCTGGGGGCTTGTGATCCCAGTGCAGGACCCTTGGGCTGGGGAGACTGATGTAAGGGTCAGACCCCTCACTCGCTGGGGAGGATCCCTGTGGTTGTGACAGTCATCCCATTTGGGGGTTGCCGGCCTGGGGGGTGTGGATCTCAACTCTGCTGCGTCTCTACCCTTCCTGCTCATCCCAGCGTGGTCCCTTCTTTACATCTTCAGCTGTGGGAAATCTGTCCTGCTACTCTTTAGATAGTTGCTCTGTAAGAAGGTGTAATTTTGGTGTGACCAC